>JAESVK010051671.1:6820-19077 GCA_017140935.1 Hamamelis virginiana | reverse complement strand
GAGCTGAGGACGTCAGATTTGGTTTTGTGCCCTGACCGCGGCTCCGATAGACTTGTGCTTTCTGCTCCGGCGTGTCTCTTCGGCATCAAGTTCAGAAGTTGCTTCTGTATGTGTTTGTTTGTAATTTTTCTACCTACTATTGTAGCTTTGCCATTTTGATTTTATGATTTATAACCCTAACGCTAAAATGTTTGAAATTTAGCTCATACCAGCGGCGAATGGTATTAATGTATTTCAGTTAGCATAATTTTGAATTCACCGCAAATCAAAAATGGATAAATCCCTTGATTCAAGAAAAATTACCAATTACTAAGGTTCAGTTTTGATATAAAGGAATTAGGCCGGCAGCCTTGTCTCTCTTTCTCTTTCTCTGTTTCTGTCCCACCATTTTGGTGGCACCATCGAAAAGCTAAATCCCTTAATTCCATTTTCTTTCCAATTTCTTTTCTTCCTCTCTCTAAAATATGCCTTCAAGAGTACACTTTTACCTTAATGTTATAATTTCAAATATTATTGTATCCTCTGTTTTTATACATATCAATAGTGTTTTTTTTTTTTCGTTCTCTCAAATATTATTGTATCCTCTGTTTTTATACATATCAATAGTGTTTTTCTTTTTTTCGTTCTCCAATCTTCAGTGGCTGAGCTCAGGATTTGGCCATGGTGGCCTGACTTCTGTGACTTTATTTGGTTTGTTGGGAATCTTTTTGATTTGTATGTTCTCATATAATGCTTGAATAATGTTTAATAATAATTATACATATCAAAGTATGGAAGAGTAGTGAGTTTTACACATGAAAACAGGGTTCGGTGAAGCTTGAGTTGATGAGAGAGATGAAGTAATATGGAGCTCCTATCTTGAGAGAGATAGTTCAGAGAGCTTAAGAAAGAAACAGAGGGGTTGTAGAGAAACAGAGCGTAGGAGAGGAGAGATAGAACTTTGGTAGTCTAGAGAGAGAGTGAAGTTTAAGGGAAGTTAGAAAGAGTGAGGAAAAGAGGGAAAGTAGAAAGAGAAAGGGGGAGTACAGAATCCTGAATAAGAATAGTATTTTATTATTGTCTTTCGAAGAGTTGGGAAGGTGTTAAACTTTGTGACATCCCAGGAGGTTTGTTTCCATCGTGTTATAAAACACATAATTGGTGTTAAAAAGTCAATTTTTTAAAATTCATGTGGAAGATACGATTAGTATCATGAATATGAAGAGTAAATAAGGCTGAGAAATAATCATGACTAACGGAGTTTTAAGGTTTGAGCAATAGTAGTGGAATTTGGTCTCAAAGCTGGCGCAAGATGACAATTTGGCCAATCAACATTGTATCTTATTGGGATTGGCCTTGATTACAGGAATTATAGGGTGTGTTTTCTGAATCTACCAAAGTATCAAACTTCTCAGTTTTGCTGTCCTTGGTAATTTGATCAATGCCTAAATGATAATTATGACGATCATCATTTTGAAATGATGTACATGGTCTATTAGTTGTACCAAGCTTGTTATATTTTCATTTGTGCTTGCATAACTTGTGCTTGTGATACTTGTTTTTGCCTTATTGTCATTATCAGCATACCAAGCCAAGTAAAAATTTGGCCCACTACGCTCACTCTCCTCATTTGCCTCATTCAATATTCCCTCCCTTAGGCTATCCAACTATTTGCCACTTGGGTCTTCATTGTTAGAGACAATTACCAAGTAATTTAGCATAAATTACTTATAAACTAGGTTGAATGGGAGCATGATGTGCAGACCAATGCGCAGACCAATAATATTCCTTTGGTCTCCTGTTTGCCTGCACAAAGTTCTGCTCTTCTTTAACTCAATAAATACATTTATTGAACTTCAGCTTGATTGCTTCCTGTTCTCTTCCCTTTCAACCAGGAAGTTGATTGCAGCCCTGTTTTTATGCATATGACAACTGATGGCATTTTTTTTTATTTTCTTTTTTGATCTTTATTATATTATAGGATTGTCATTGCATGCCAATTATTTTGTTTGTCCCCAATGTTTCTCCTTTAATTTCACTGAAATTGAAGGCACATCTTCACCACTTCCATTTCAGCTGGTACTGAACCCACCTTTATTCAGATATATCATGGAAACTAATACCACTTTATTTTTCAACCAAAAATACTTTCAAGCTGTAAATGGTTCCTAGGCAATTTCATATTGATGTCAACAAGTTTAGTAGAGAAAGAGTAACCAAACAAGAAAAACCCAAAAAAAGGGAGACAGAGAGAGATGTACAATCTTTAACTATATATTAATTAATTTCGTTGGATGATGATGTACGCTTCTGCAATTGCTTTCTCAAACCTTCCTTTTTTTTCATGTTTGTTTTGTCTTTTGGGTCCTCTTTGCTTCTTACATTAATGGCTTAGAGTAATTGTGCACCTTCTTTGCTTAATATCTACAGTTTAGCCCCAAATCATTTTCTATTTGTGTCAGAAATGCATCATGTCGTACTGTATGCTAAGCTAGATAAATCTATGTTTAAATAATTTTTCTTCTATCTTATTCAGTGTTAAATTATAGGCGGAGAACTTTTGAGCTTCATTAATCATTATCTGATGAGTTGTTTCCATTATCCCACAAAGATTAATGTAGCATATTTTTTCAAATTCGATATAATTCAAAGCTGAGGAATTGGTTATATATATATATAGTTGTATAGACATTCCATCAAAATTGAATGGTTCTATTAGCTTTTGCATAGTAATTTAGGTTACAAATTGATACATCTAAAATTTAGTCATTTACAAAAGAAATAGAACTGTGGTCACAATTGATGGTATAAGATTAATTTTAATTTCGATTTCTTCAAATGTCATGAATGATGAATCCAAATTTTCACTTTCATTTTTGATAGTCCTGCACTATTATTTTTTGTAAACATCCCATTTGTGATGATAAATTTGGATATATATATATATATATATATATATATATATATATATATATATATATTACTCGAATTCAACTCAATTAAAGGCTTATTCCTAATAAGTCAAGTTTAAATTTTATTTTGAGTTGGTTAATTTATCTAGCAACTTTTAATTAATTAGTTTACTGTCCTACTCAAAACCCTGAAAGTTTGGACTTAGATGGAATCTCTTATTTGCCATCCCACATAATTTGACTAACTTAAGACAGTTTCTTCATCTAATTTCTTCCAAAAAGATAAGAATAAGTGCTGTATATTGACTAAACACAATGAAACAATTATAACAAAGATATCTATCTACATGATAGACAAAAAGAATCCAAGATTAATATGAAATTAAGTCAAAGTTAGCTCTCATCAAGGCATCAACACAAAATATGTAGATATCTATCTACATTATAGATTAGATTATGTTTGGAAGGCAAGAAACAGGGAGGATATATCCAGTGATGAAATAGCAGCAGCAGTAGGCATCAGAAATGCATGCTGGAGTATTCTTTGACATCTATTGGGGCTTTAGGGCATTGTAGATGAACTTATTGCCAAACATTTCCTTATTATTATACTGAATTGATTAAGAATTAAGTAAGTAAGAATCTTTATTAATTAAGAATAAATTAAAAGAACATGCTTCGTGAATGTTAGGTTTTGGATAATGTTTTGAGGTGCATGTATTGTATTTGTTTGACTCGTGATTCTAAAACTTAAAATAGGATTGATTGTAGCTGTTGGATCTAGATTACTATTTTTGATTTGTTTAGTTTTGTTGTTTGGCTATTGAGTATCTAAGACCATTGTTTCTTTTTTCTTTTTTTTTTGTCTTTTTTTTTTCCTTTCTTTTATCTTTCTTTGAGCAAAGTCGTGTTAGATTCTCCGCTACACAAATTTGGAGAGCAGAGAGAAGAGGGTTATTTTATGGGAAAATTATCTAAAAATCTCTTAATGTAAAACTTTATACTATGAGGATCTTAATGTTTTCAAATTCTTTCAAATATTTGTTATGTTAAAAATATCTTTAATTTGACGAAGTGATATAAAGTGCTTATGTGAGGTACTTATTGGTATATAATTGTTATTTTATTAATTGTAAATTAAACTAATAATTGGCGGAATTTTATTTATTTATGTTGTTGTTGTAATTGCAGTAGCTGAAAGTTACACTTTGCTAATTAAAATTAATGCTTCTTTGGGAACTTAGGCATAGGTTTTTTTTTATTCAAAATGGAAAACTTGTTTACAAAATCATATGCAAAACATAGTCAAATAATAATTCGTACACAAATTTTCGGTTTAGTTGGGATTTTGCTTATTTATGCTGCATTTGAATTGGAACTTGTGTGATTAAGCTTAATAACTGTTGGCAATTTTGGTTTACCAGGTGCCATGTTAATTTTTAGAGAAACAGAGAGAGAAAGACTATTGTATTTACACAATTTTGTGCACCAATGTTTTTTTTTCAAATGGCTAAAAAAAATATTTGGAATGTTGTACGCATCATTGTGCATTCTAACCATTTTCAATCCTACTAACAAAGCCAGAAAATAATATTGCTTAACTTACGTTTTATTTCCTTGTATTGATTTTCATTTTTGTATTTTTATTTGATATATTTCTATGGTTCATGTCATATTATCTGATATTATTCTTTTCAGCTATGGCACAATCAGAAGAAAGTGAAAGAAAATTATGCTCCACTTGGTTTTTCAAAGTTATGGTGAACAATTTTTCTGAACAAATGGTAATATTCTTTCGTTTTTTTTTTAACATTTGCTATTATATATGTTATTTTGTATGATGATTTTTCTTTTTTGTGCTTCATATTAGATGAAGCAACAGTGTTTATGATTGAGATATCTTTTGTCTTCTCCTGCAGCTAATACCCAAAGCTTTCTCAAAACGATCACGCTTGATTGAGACTATATCTAAAGATTGCTTGTTGACAAGTTACAAAGGAACTTGGCGAATACAATTGCGTGTCGAGAATGAAATAGAAATTTACTTTGCAGATGGCTGGGCTACCTTCATTGGTCACCATAGAATAAGATTTGGAGAGATTCTTGTTTTTGAACAATTAGACAAGTGCAGTTTTTTTGTCTATGTATTTGGTCATAGTGGTTGCATGAAGAATTTTGATAAGTGTACACGGATGCCAATCAAAGAAGAAGTAATAGATGAACCTTTATGTCAGACTATGAATCAAAAAAATATCAAAAGTAATTATTTCTACTTTTTCATATGAACATTTTTCTTTTACTTTTTCTTATATGTTTATTAAATTACTATTAGTTTTCCTTCTATTTTGTAGGTCAGAAAATGGTTCGGCAACCAGAGCTGCGTTCAAATTCAGCGCCTAATTTTGTTGTTGTTCTGAATGCATCAAACTGTCATCCCAAAAAATCCTACATGGTCTATACATACTTTGTTTTATTTTAATAATCCTTTATTTAATTGTTCTTTATGATTATCCTTTATTTTATGTATTTATACTGTTACATTTGTGAGTTATATTGAATCGCTAATTCCTTTTATTGACTTCTATGTTTCAGCATATTCCAATAGAATTTGTTCGTTCAGCTCGTCTTCGTACAGTGGATACAATTTTAATAGAAGATATATCTAAGAAAGTGTGGACATTTCAGCTGGACAGGGGAACAAAGTATACAAATGGTGACAGGAGAATTAAACTCAGAAAAGATTGGGCAAATTTCCGAAAAGCAAACAATCTCTCTTTTGGTGATAGATGCATATTTGAACTCACGTCCACTCCTGGGAAATGTCATATTCCTTTTGTTAAATTTCATGTGCTAGCTCATTAGTATCAAATAGTTGGAGTGTTAAACTGGTTTCCTTTTTGTTCTGAATATCTTTTGGTTTTCTTTTTTTTGTGTATATCTTTTAGTACTTTATGCTCTATTATGAATCGTCTAATATGTATAGACTAAAATTGTCTATCTTTTATTTTATTGTAGATACATTATACAAGTTTCATTTGGTGTGGGAATTTTATTTAGCTTAATTAGTAAAAATACTGATATAATGAACAATTGTTATTAAAAATAGTGATTGAATTGATCAATTATTTCACACATCTGAATATAAATGAATATATATATATATAGTATATATAAATGTGTATCGTATTGATAGTAATGTATACATTCTTCTAATTTGCTTGCACTAATCTGTGTTCATAAGCAATGGATACAGGCCATGATCTTTTCTCTATGTCAGATCTATCTTTTGAGGTTTGATTCTTGACTTTCTTCTTATTATTAATTATAATAATTGTTTAAATGAATGGATCTTGCTGTTCTCATGACAATTGATAGTCACTATTATTTTATCTGTTAGGATCCTTTAACATTGCCTGAAGGACTACAAGAACCAATATGCTACTGTTTTGCAAACTCATCTATGTTTTCAGGTTTCATTCTTACTCTTCTTCTTATTATTAATAAATTTTAATTAATTATTTAAATGAACAGATCTTCTCTTTCCCATGGCAATTGATTGTTAGTATTATTAGGATCCTTAAACATTCGTTAAACATCTAGAAAGAGCAGTATGCTGCTTCATTGCTAAGTCAGCCAATAGGTGAATAATATAGCATGTTTTTATAATTGCTACAATATATTAAATACTGAAAAATATTTGCGCTTTTTCACTAGCAAAAAAGTCGTTTGCTTTTCTAAACTATGTTTGAACTTTTTTATAATTAGCGTGATTGTTGGTCTTTTTGATAGTTTTTTGTTTCATACTATTTCATACAATTTCTTTTTTTATTAATCATTTCAACATGCTATAAGGTTGTCATAACATTGAAGTCCAACTTGTATTTTTACTAAATGTGAGATACGTACTGTGAAAAAACGAACGTTCAATTATATATTAATCTTATACATGTTATGTATGACAAAAATTACAATGATCCAATAGTTACTTTCTATAATACAAATTATTAAAAATTATGAGCATTTTTCTGTGAAATGTTTTCATCGATTGTATGTTCATTAATTTTGAGACCACACACATCACCTACTAGCAATTTGGACAGCGTACTATATTGTTTTCTAATTTTACAATCATAAAGTTTCAAAACATACAAGTCTATTGTGATCTATGTTGGGTTCAGGACAGAACCAACAGGATTAGAAGAATAGTATTTCGGAATGTGTATAGCACATCTTATACTGAATTAGCTAAAAATAATTTTGCTTATGATGAAGAAAACAATGTTGTGTTCCAGGATGATGACAGTCCTTAATAATATAGAAAATTTTATCTACATGCATATAGATATTAAGACATGTGACACTTCAAGTGTAGTACCAACAAGGTGAAGTCGTCTTGTAAGAATGCAAACTAAAGTGGCACCAAACTATGACCATCAAGCCAGGTGATGAACATTTGGTGGCCAAGTTCCTTAAACAGCTTTAATTATAGTATGATAAGTTCATAATTGATAATTCATTTCGTATCGCATATTTCCAGCGATCCTGATCAAAGGACTGTATTGATTCTCACGTCAAAATTACAAGAAGTATGACATCGTATTATTCACTGCTTCAGCAATTCCAGCAACTTGATTTGTGAGCATTATAAAAGACCTCCTCAACCATATGAAACCAAATAAACGCAAATGAATAAGTCTAAAAAGGAACCCATCTTCAAATATCTTGGAAATTCATATGTTGATTTTAATCTTATCCACTTGTAATAAACGCCAAATATTGATTTTTCATCTTCTCCGCTTACATGCTATTGTTTATACTGCACATTTTTGGGTCTTGGAATCCTTTAGATTTAATCTGTGTAGAGTGTATTTATATCTTATGTGTATCATATCTTTTTTGTTGCGTTTCACAACGAACATGCTCCATTGACTATCTTTATGGATGAAATTAGCAGTATTGTATCTCCTCGAATCGAGGCTAGAACTTGCAATGGTGACACTACAGTGCAGTGCACTATGCTTGAGCTTCTCAATGAATTGGATCGATTTGAAGCATCAAACAAAATCAAAGTACCCATTTATTGTTTCTTTATGTTCATTCATGGATTTGTTAGTTGCATAATCTTAATTTTGTCTTCTTATACAAATCAATTATAACATATCTGTTTTCCCCAGATTTTGATGCCTACAAATCGTATTGATTTTTTGTTATGTATTGTAAAGTACTTTATTATCTCTATTTTGTAGTGTCCAAAAAAAAAAAAAAAAAAAAAAAAATGGTTGCCTTTATAATGGACAAAATAAACATATAGAATCAAAATTATTTTCATTGTACTATCAGTTAATTCATACAATTTTTAAAAAATAAATATAGTATCTTAATCGTTCAATCGTTTCCCATTAGAAACCAAATTGGTAATAACAATTTAGATATGAATCTCCAGCCCTTTCTTTCTCTATCGATCTAAGCATATTGAATCCTTTCCCCTTTTTTTCTCTATCTTGACTTATATTGATTTGTTGCATATGACTTGAATCAAAACTCATTGCTCAAAATCACTTCCATATCCCTCTCTCTCTATATATACATATATACGTACATGTATATATAAAACATACATGTTTTTATAAAATATATCAAAGATGACACTCTATTTTATAAATTAATTAATAGTATTATCTTAGACTGTTATCAATTATCTGGTTTATTCTTTGGAGGTTTATTCTTTAGAGAAAATAAAAAACATTGTTAATGTTAATATAACAACAATTGACTACTATTAATTAACTATTAAAACGCCACCAATTTAAGATTTAAAATAAAAATAGTAATTTCTAATTTGTATTTTCGCTCAATTTCTCTTTTGAATTGCTTTGCACAATTGTGATCTTGAGTGAAAAGATAAAAAATGAAAAAAAATTGGAATAGACAAAACAAAGTAAACTGATTGTTAGCATGGAATACAAAGAAACGTTTCTCCACAAGTGAAACCCTCCTACAACCAGTTTACAGTGCTAAATTCCAGTTTCTATCTAATCCAAAACTTGTAAAAGAAGCTCTCTTCTGTTGTGACCAATTTGATAGGAATTGTTTTTTCAATGTATGTACAAAATTCTATTTTCTTGTATTTAGATCTGTAATAAACCTCTCGATAGTTGATTTGTAAACTTGATTTAATAATTTTTAAATTAATTGCATTATACTTATTTTAAAATGATTGGTGAAAATATGACTAATTATTTATACATTTTCTTTAAAAAATATAGTATAATTAACATTAGTCAAATTTTCACCAATTATTTTTAAATTTGTAAAATGTCAAATTTTTTTTCAATATTCTTCAATATTATTTTAAAAATCAAATCCCAAAAACTTATAGAGTTAAATATACACATAAGTGTTGCGCACAAACATTAAAAGAACAGTCCAAATAATATTAAAAAACTAGAATCTTATTAAAACTAAGAGTGAATTATTTTATCCATGAATACTCGTTTTTTTCTTTAACTTCAAATCAATTAAGAACAATTCTTTCATTTTTCATATTAAAAACATAGATTTGAAGGATAAATGTCAAATGTTAGTCGATTTATTAAAATTGCACCATCTTAAGAACCATATGCTTATACTTGTTTTATGTACAAGTAGTTGTGCATTTATCAACAGAGAAGATCACCTGACTTTGATCAAAAGAACTTACAACAATCCTATTAAGTCCAAACCTATCAATAAGTTCATTTTCAAAATTCATTGATAAAAAAATTCATTTATCTGCTTTTCTGTGCATATATTAATATCTGCTTAATTATTCTATCTATGTCTGAGTTTCTATTCATTTATTGATTGTCTTGCAAGCTTTGCCAAATTAGCAAACTCTTGATCATTTTACCTTTAAGTTTCTAATTGTTCGTAATGGTGCAACAATTATATCCCATAAAAATTAAAATATTACATTTCTTGGTCAATTATTTCACTTCATTCACATGAACTTTCTTTTTTTAAATTCAAAACAAATCCTTGTGCTCCATTTAGTTGCCCACAAAATATAGGAAAAGAAAACGAATCATAACTGATCTTCCGTTTCTGATTAGTTGTAGCATAAAAAGAAATGAGCTAGATACGTAAAGAAGAGAATAGAACTTTCCTTTTTAAAGAGAGAAATAAAAGTACACGTAATGCAATCCCATGATCGCAACGCCTTTCGAAGCTCAAGCCAAAAGACACAAAGCATCAAGGGCGATTCAGTCATTTCATCGAAACCAATTAAATGCAAAACCTGCATTCTGACTGCATAGGTGATAGAGGGGCGTGAATTACTCAAATGCCCTTCATCATTGAAGCATAAAGGATAGAAATGAGAGGTCAATACAGTCATTTCGCCAAAAATTTGATTGATTCGATATTCTGCAGACTGCGCTGTGCAGGTTGCTGCTCTTCTTCTTCTATCTTTGTTGTAGACTTTCCGGCCTCTTTGCAGATTTCTTCATTTCTTCTTGCCCACCGTTTTGTCGACTTCGAGCAGACTTCAAATCTGCTATTGTCCCCTGACGAAGTCCACACCTCACCGAGAAGCCAAGAGCCTAGCGTCTGCGACGGAGCTGAGAGGGCGGAGAACCAGCGTCTGCGACGGAGCTGAGGACCTGAGATTTGGTTTTCTGCGCTGACCGCCACTGCAAGATACTTGTGGTTTCTTCTCTAGCCTTTCTCTTTGGCATCAAGTTCAGAATTCGGCTCTATATATCTTTATTTGTAATATTTCTACCTATTGTAGCTTTCCCATTCTTATTTTATGATTTATAACCGTAACCCTAAAACGTTATATTTGGGCGAGTAAGTCATTTGCGGAATTGATCAAGCTTTTGAGAAACGCTTTTCTCTCCTCACAGCGACTAAGATACACCTCTCCGTTCTTCTCCAACGTTTCTCTTCGGCATCAAGTTCAGAGCTCACCACTGTAACTCTGTTCAGGTCTGATTCCAGGTGGTCTCTTTTCAGTTTCGGTTGAAGCTTTCGTCTTTATGTATCTGTTAAGGTGATGATTCCATATGTTTTTTCTTGAAAGTTTGTTTTTCCTGTACCGGTTAAACGTGGTGATTTCAACTCTTTTTCTCTTTGCTTTTCTGATAACCCTTCGTTCCCTCTTTTTCTCTCTCTCTCTGTTTCTTTTCTTTTTTAACGTTTGGTTTGCTTATTTTGCACACTTCACAGCTTTCTACTTCTCCATATAAAGCTTATTGAAGTAGTCCTGCGTTGAGACTTATGAACATATCATATATTTTCAGTTTGCTTTTCCGGTAACCTGCTGTTGTCTCTTCTTGTCTTTCTCGCTTTCTCTTTCCCTTTTTTATACGCTCATTTCTCTCTCTCTCTGTGTCTTCTTTCTTTATGTTTTCTACCTGGTACATTGTTTTCTTTATTCTACAGCTATTTTCTTTAATTTGTATTGTGTGGTGCAAAGAATTGAAAATTTGCTTAATTACTGGTCAACTCGCTGAGTATGTTGGAAACTTCACACAATTCAGACACCTGTAAGTTGCTTGGGATGAGCATTCTTGTACATATGCTTGGATTCTTGAATTTTCTTTTTCTATCCAGTGTTGATTTGATATCACTAAATAAAGAAATTCGAAATTTGAAGCTCATACTTTTAAATTAACTGATTAAATCTAATTTTGTTGCTATATCTTGATATCATCTGTAGTTATTAACAATGCAAAAGAACTTAATTTGTACTTCTGTGATCATTAAACAATTGAAATAGTTAAAAAAACTCTTAAGTATCTGAGCTGAATCAAACTTGGAATGATACTAATTTTGATTTCATAACATTAATATTTTTTGACAAGGTTTGACTCATAATCTAGATCATAATTTTCTTATTTAGCACCAAATGATTTATCAGGCTAGAAAGGAAAATTCAGTTGTTTCAGAATTTTAAACTAAAGGCAAATTTACTGCTGTTGTTTCGTTTTTGGTGTTATTTTAGATTCATTATATTATTCATAATTTTCTTATTTTTTTTTCATCTATTTTGCTGTGTTCTTTTGTTAATTTCTAAAATATGTTTTAGATCTAATTTATAGTTTTCATAATCTACATTTCAAAGGTTTAACCTTAAACATCAGCAAAAGAAAATAACCATTCAGCGTAGATAGAAAATGTACATTTAAGAGGATAAACCTTAAATACCCTTAAGATAAACACTTTTCCAGCTTTTCCTTTGTTTGTGTTACATATGCTTTTTATCTTTTATAATCTACTTTTGTTTTTTTATTTTACTATATTTATATTAAATTTCCCCTACAAATAGTTTAAATACATATACATATATATATATATATATATATATATATATATATATATATA
>JAESVK010051667.1:0-13017 GCA_017140935.1 Hamamelis virginiana | reverse complement strand
TAAAGAAAGCTCGTTTCATCCAAGCCTAAGCATTATACTTTCATCTTTATGCTATATATTATTGTCATTTCGACCATTTTAGACTATCTCTTGTATCTCAATCCTAAATGGCCATAGTGAGCTGTTGCTAGCCATTGTCCGTTAGCCGTTAGCCGTTAGCTGTTAGCCGTTAGCCGTGGTAGGCATTGAGGCGTGTAGGCACATTGGACTGAAAGGTAGGCCTTTGAAGCAAAGATGAGTCATGAAAGGAAAGAGATCTCTAAAAGACAACCAGACCATGTCGTAGACAATAATAGTATGAGAAAGAAGCGAAGTAAAGGCGGAAGCAGCAGTGGACCATTCCCACTTAGAGAAGATATAAAACTAAAACTACTCTCATATACTTATATGCCGAAACCTAAGGACGCCTTTAGTTTATGAATTGTATTTCTAAAGCATCATCATCACTTGAAAAGAAAGATTTAAAACTAAGAATCATAGAAATTTTAGACAATAGAGAAAAATACCCATACTACCCGTATTTTAAAAAAGAACTCTTATATTTAAGAGAAGCACATTATGAAACCAGACAATATCTTACAGAAGATAAGTTTCTAGACCATTATCATAATAGACAAAGGATTATAATTCGCATAGAAACCATTAAACTCTATTGCGAAATAGGAATTGAAACAGCAGAATCCTTAATTGAAGCTCCAGAGAAAGGAAAGTTAGAATATCTATCAAACATTATAGACAGTACTATTGAAAATCTAAAACTAGAATTAGTAGCAGAAATAATTGAAGACCAGTGGTACGTAAAATCTAAGTGGTATTTACATAGCCTAATTTATTGAAGATTAGACAAATAGGAATCAAATTACCCATTAGTAATATTTCTAGTCTATGAACTTAAATTGTTATAAAAATTGGAAAGAAAGTCTTATAAGAAGAGAAGAAGACATAGAATTTATTGTGGCCAATTCACTCAGCCTAGAAGAAGAAAAACAATATAGAAATATATTGCTTACTTGCGGAACATTCCAATACATAGAAGAAATAATTAAGTGGATAACAGAAGCTCCACCAAGAAATAGAGGAAGAACAGCTTTAAAAGGAGATAGAGACGGAAGTGATATAAAAGAATTAGATAAAGACCTTAAAGAAGCAAGAGAATTGCTTAAATTCATTAGATTTAAAAGAATTGGAGAATTGTACGATTTTTGTACAGAACATAACCTAGAATATGACGAGGTTAAAAGAGATTTAACCAAGAGCGAAGCTAGTCTCTTAAGAGATATACCCGAATACGCTGAAGATGAATTAGATCAAATAAAAGATATTCTTATTTTTGTACCAATCCAAACATTCAATAAAAAAATAGCAAAAAACTATTATTAGACTTTCCAGACGATTTCCCAAAAAGAGCATTTTCTTTAAAAGAAATCTTAATTATAATCGAGGAGAAAATTTTGTTATTAAAAGTTTTATTGATTCAAACAGAGGACCATAAATAAATCTTATAAAGATTTGGACCATTTGTTGTAATACAAAAAATAGTAATGAATAGACTTAAAATAGGTGCAAATCATTGGATTATTGTCCCATAAAAGCTTGTCATCTAGCATCATAGAAGAAGACAAAATAACATTAACCATTAGATTAGTTTTAAGCACAAGTGTCACAGATCCATCGGTAGCTCACCACCTAGTAAGCAAAGAAGTGCTCACCAGCAAACCCAGAATATTCGAAGCTAAACGGATACATGAATCACTCAAAGTCTTCATGTGGACCATTGGTAGGACATCCACTTTATGACTTTCATAACAGATGGGTTGTTTTGAGTGAGAGAGAGAGAAAGATGAGGACAAAACGAGAGAGAGAGAGGGAGCAAAAAGTGGTTGCTGATTAGAGGAGGGTGGGAAATAATAAAAAATTATGAAAAAGGGTTGGGCATGCCAAGTCTTCCCCATCGAAAGGTCCTAGTTTTGGTTGCTTTTGATTCATGACTCAAAATTGCTTATTTTTATTCTTTTCTATGCCAAATTCCTCATCACTTACCATTTTGAATATATCTAGAAGCAAAGAATTTGTACCACTATTTTGTTTTATTCCATTGGGACGAAAAATATTGATCCAAAAGCTTTACTTTAAGAGTGGAGAGATTCAATTGAATATATGAAATACTATTAAGTTCTTTATTTAAATAGTATGGGATAGAGTGATTTCTCCACTACTCTCCCCCTCGTATAGGCTTCAATTGAGTCTAGTCACATGAAAAATTTGGCTAGAACTGTATATGTTTTGAAGAATGGAGGCCACAAACTTTTGTAATGCACGCTGTTCATGGAGTTTAAAATATATTTATATCTAGAACAAAAATTTTGGTGCATGTGTTCATTCTTTTTAAAAAAAAAATTCCATCTACAATATATGTACATATATACATACTCTTCACACCACTCATGAAATAGTTTTATAAGGGAATATCCAATTGTAAAATTAGATTACCAAGGTGAAATTCAATCACCAAATTAAAAATGAATATGCATAGAGGTGCTCTAATGGTGCCATATTTATTTTTTGGCTCACCATCATTTTCCACATCGCCACCCCCATTCTTTCTTACCCTCTTTTATTTCTTTCTCTAACTCTAATTAATAATTATCTTTTTAAATTCAAAATTTTGAACTAAACTAATTTTAATTTTTTTTTTAATATTGTTCACTCGATCTAAAAATCTTATACACCAAGAGTGCACACTCAGGCGTCCAATCCAGAATTTTGTTCAGAACACGACCCTTAGCATTTCTTGGCCGAAACTAAGGCGGAAAGGCCTTCGTGCGAAGTTAGTGACTATTAAATTAAAGTCAGGCGATTATAAAAAGATGAGGGTTAATCTCTTTTGGGTTCTTGATAAAAATGACTAAAAACAAAATGGAAAATTATATATTGATCCCCTCAATTATCATCGATTTATACTTTGTTTTGATTGTGAGACTTTGCACCCATCTCCCAGTTAACTATTTGTTTCTTTGATTGAAAAATGGTGTTAGGCTTATTATTCTTTTTATATAATATTTATCCTAAATTGCTAATGCATGTATCTATAAGTCTATTGGTGAAGTTTCATGAAATTTCTCAACATATTTTATTTTTATGAATTGTTTTCTCCACACAGCAAATAAAATTTATAATAAATAAAATATATTAAGTAATTATCGAATGCCGTCATGCTTGAAAATGTAACTGCTGCAATTACTTAAAACTTGTAATGTACAGATGTTACTGAACCGACAACTCAAAAATTAGACATAAACTAGATACTTGACTAACAAAGAAAACTAAAAATAGGAAATTAATGGCATTCACAGTTCAAAAAGCTATGAAATCAGAAAACAAATTATTGGAGAAGCATTGCGCTATTAATTTGTTGGTATCACTAACTACCATCAACTGCTCCTCTCCACTTTATTATAATGCCCTATTTACATGTGAAACCTCTCCTAGATGAGATCTACATGCATCATGTATATATATGTGTGCTTATGGGTAGACATGTTTTGTAATTTTAAAAATAAAAAATTGACAGTTACTTTTAAAATTTGAGGTACTATATGTTAGAATATTTATCTATTAGGTGGCCCACATGATAAGAACATATATGATAAGTTGGGTTTAATGGGATAATGTATATCTATCCTTATCTTATATTTATCTAGTTAATGATTGGCCAATAAAGAAGTGATTTCCTAAATAACTCCAATTTTGATGGGCAGTGGAGTTATAATGAGATTTTGAAACTCCCTCTTTCTGCATATAAAAGGATTCAAGTTACCATCCCATTTAACTGAATCAAACATATCTGAAAGATGGCTAAGAGAGAGAAACCAATTTCCATCAAGATTAAAGACGTCTAGAAGATCGATCGTGTGAAGTAAGCATTATGGATTCAGGTATGTCAGTATGTTTATTAATTCTGTATTATTGTGATTCATGATGTTTATGATTCTTGGGCTTAATGTAGTTGTTAATCATATAACAATATAATAGAATTTTACATGTGATAGCAAAGCCTAGGTATTTAGATCTCAAAATCTTTCCTTTACATATAATTGTTAATGGCTATTTTTATATATATTTGTTGGGCCAAATATATATGGGCTGGACAAATTTCAAGTAGGCTTATTTAAGGGCCACAAGAAATTAAAGTCCATCAATAGAAGTGAAGTCCAACAGTCCAAATTAAAAGGCTGATGAAGATCCAACAGCAAGTGGGCTAACATCAGACCAAGTATTTGAATAGCCCAATCTAGTAGCAGAGCAAGGACACGCATGGGAGGCCAAATTCTAAAATCAGCATCAGTTGAGCATCAAAAGAGCATTAAACCGGCGCCAAATCAGTAAGAGATCAAGAGGGAAAATCAGCAAATTAACCGTTGGACTAAGTCAGCAACAGTTACTATCTTTAAGGAAGTGGAAGCATGTTTTGAGGAAGCACAACAGCCATATCTGGACGTGGCCAGCAGCTCCAACCTTTGTCTATAAATAGAAGAAGAGGGACTGAAGAAGGACATCACTCAACATCACCAAAAACTACCTGCTAGTTTATTTTTATCTAGTTTAGCTTCTAGTAATTTCAGTTTCAGCAATTGTTATTTATTCTTATTAGCTGTAATCAGTCCTTTATTTCATGGTAATCTACTGCACTTCTTCATAGAGTAGCTCTCTTTAATTTCAATTAAGTTAGCCTGTCTCTAATTTAATTAGTTTAGTTTACTGTTACTTGCTTTTAAATTAGTTCATTCTATATACTTAGTTTAATTGCAAATTCTTCTTCTCTCTCTTCATTTCATTCTGTGATTTTATTTTTAAAGTCCTATTGGCCAGCCATAGGCAAGAAAGAACCCTGATAAAGGGAAGAACCCCACCCCTTACACAATCGCCTACTCTCTTTTCATCCAATCTCGATTTGGAGGTGGCTTATTGATCGGTCGAAAATCAATATTGATTGATTTCTTGGCTTTCTTCTGATCAATCGGCGCCCGGGGTCGAAAGGATTGGCTTGATTCTGAACTATCTTAGTTCTGGCACGCCCGCGTACACCGAAGGCCAATTTTTGTGCAAACAATATTAAAGATGATTAATTTGCATGTTATCAAATGATTGTCATTTTTAATGAATAAGATATGAAAAGAGATCCGTACGTCTTGTAATGGAACGGCCATAATGTTTTCATGCTAAAGAATTGATTTTTATTATTAATTTAATATATATACATGATACATGTGTAGATGTATGTATAAAAGATTGGATCAATATATGTTCATTCTTTGTATATTAACACCACTTATGGTTCAAGCTACTAGACACACATATTCTTTGCACATGGGATTGAATGTTACAGATCTCTGTTAATGTCCATATATATATAAATTGTGCTTAAAGTGTACGGATACATACGTTGTTAGTATATATGTATATGCATGTATGAATTGTGTTTCATGTATATATTCTAAATGGGAAATATAGGGAAGGTAACAGAGCAGCTGATTTTCTTGCGAGGGAAGGAGTAATGGGAAATAACTTCATCTACGATCAACAACATCTCTTTCCTCGATCAACAACATCTCTTTCCTCGTTCTCTCGAAGGTATCCTTCATATAGATAGGTTGGGTCTTCCTTCCTTTAGACAATAGGATCAAAGCTGCATCTTTCAGCTATTGAAGGTTCTTTGTGGGAAGTAGGTGTTAGCTGTGGGATGGTTCAGCTAGCAATCTCAAAAAGGCAGCTTAGAGCTGTAATTCTTTTTGCTGCATGCTAGATAGTTTTCTGTTTTTGGTTTCTTTTGACCTCCTATTGTATTATTCTTTTTTCTCCCTAAATAAAATTTTGAGTTTGTTTAACAAAAAAAAAAAAAAAGTATATATTCTAAATGAGAGTTATATTTACACCAAAAGGGTCGAAAGGCCAAATAAAAGTAATCCAATTTATAAATATACATAAATTGCATGATCACATAAATTGGTTTATTAACGTTATGTATATGGACTCCAATCATATGCATGGATTATTTTAATTTGCATGTATAACATGTTATGCTCATTTTTATTGGAATATTACGATGAATATATTACTGTTTATTAATGTCTATGCATTATGTTTAATTTTTGCATATTATGATGAATATATTACTGTTAATTAATGTTTATGTGAGGTACGTTGTTATAATTTTGATTTTAAAATCCATGATACAGTTTGGTAGCCACCAAAGTGGCCCAACTGGAATGATACAGGGATATTAAATCAAATTATTGAAATTTATATAAAGTCATTATTTTTTTTAATTTGAAATCTATATTATGGTAAAATTCGGTAGCCACCAAAGTGGCCCAACTGGAATGTTTCATAGGTATCAAATTAAATTATTGAAATTTATGTAAGGTCTTATTATTTTGATTTTAAACATCTATATTATGATACAGTTTGGTAGCCGCCAAAGTAGCCCAATTGGAATAGCCCAATTGGAATTTTACATAGATGTTAAATCAAATTCTACAAGGTCATTATTTTGATTTGACATTTATATTATGATACAATTTGGTAGCCGCCAAAATGGCCCAATTGGAATGTTACATAAATATCAAATCAAATTATTGAAAATTTAATATCTATTCCTATGATAAATAAAATAATGACTTTACAAATCGCAATTCTTTAATTACAAGAATATTAGGTTGGCCCAAAGGTGCACCACATTCAAGTAATTATTGAATTGGAATAGGATAATTTGTGGGTATTCATAGTTGAGATTTGAACGGATACTCAAAGGTAACGGACTTACTTAATTAAGAATACTTAATCAATTAGTCCTATTGGGTGAAAGGGAATCACCATAATTGTTTGATAGTTTACCATAAGATTAACCTAAAGGTAGGTCATGGTAATACTATTTATTATTGTTTTAAACATGTGTGTTATTATGATTGTTTATAACTCTTAGCATTAATGTAGTGAGCATGAATTATTATAATGTTAAGACCTTATTTTGTTTCATCTATATACTTGGTCTGATTCGATCTTCAATTGAATAAATTTCTCAAATTAATTGAAAGAACAAGTTTAGTTTCACCTTAATTGGTGTACTAGATCTCGATAAAGAATTTAAATTTGGGAAATCATATGCTTTTACTGATATAAGCAGTGCAAAAGGAAAAGACTTTGCACAAAGTATGCATGAAAAAGATCAAATGAACTAAGTATTACGTTTATACGGATGAGTATAGCAAATAATATCAAGTCTACCATTTCTAAAGGAATAATGTTAAAGAATTCCTTATTAATGTGATAGAATGTTTCCGAACTGGGGACACTAATGGCTAAACTTATCACCATAAAGTTTGTTGGTTACATGGTATAAATAAGTATGTTATTATAATGATTAGTTTGACTGCTTGATTAAATATTCTTTGGATGAATATGGATGAGTTCTTTATCATGAAATTCTTATTGAATTTCTTACCTCTCTAGTATGGGTCAGTTTAAATCAATTATATAAAATTTAAGTGTAATATGGATCGATCGGCTAGTATGAATTTTAAAGAAGAGGCAATATATGTTTAAGCAATTGGGACATCATTCGATTCATCTCATAGCTTAAGGAGCCAAACAGAAATGAACATAGTCTGAAAGGGATATAAAGTAGGGCCCAATTGAAATGATTGGGACTTATTGTTTATTTCAAAATACTAGCCATCATTTTAGATTTGTTTCAGATTTTATGTTTATTATGTTTGAGTTCTTTACCAAAGCTTAATCTTGATGGTTATTGTTTTAAATTATGGAATAAGATTTTCAGTTGGTTTAGGAATACTTTTATTGTGAGTTCTGGTATTCTTTGTAATGTTTTCTATAGATTAAAGTTTGATAATCCTTTTACTGAAACTTTTTTTACCCTACATGATATCATAATATATGTTGGCTTTAAACATAACCTAATGAATGAGGACTCCTTAACCTTGTGGCATAAAAGTTTAGGATATATTTATAGAGAAAGGTCACAAGAAGTATAGTCTTTTAAGATAATCCATATAGATATTTGTGGGCTTTTAACAAATATTTTTTTTTCTTTTTTTCTTTTTTTTTTTATGGGGGAAAGTATTTTATAACCTTTATAGATGATTTTTCATATTATGTTTATATCTATTTATTGCATGAAAAATTTTAAGTAGTGGATGCCCTTGAGGTGTACATTATTAAGGTTAAATGGTAAACATATAGAAATGTGAAAAATCAATAGGTTAAATATAGGTAGTGAATATTATGGAAAGTATGATAAATCAGGAAAATACCAGAGCCAATTTCTAAACTCCTAGAAAAGCATGGCATTTGTGTAAAGTATACTTTGCCAGATGCCGTGCTTTTTCTAGGAGTTTAAAAATTGGCTCAGGTATTACCCTGATTTATCATACTTTTCATAATACTATATTGTCAACTTTTAAAAGCAAGTATAAAAATTTTACACTAAAAAATATAAATTTTTATTTTATTTTGTTTTGCTTTCAAAAATTAAAAATAGGAAGTATAAAGCTTATTCAAATACCCTTAACCGTTTAAAAATCCCATCACCAAAACAATATATATTTAGAGGAAACAAGAGCATGATGAGAGAAAATTATACAAAGATGTGTAAATGTGGCCGCCATGGTCGCTTACTAATGATATGCCTAAATTGGAAAAAGAAATTAAAGCTTCCTGTCATATATGGTCAAAAGGCAAACATGGAGCAAAAATACAATCTTAGATAGCAATGGAATACATTTATACAGTCCTATCTAGTCTACATATGTTTATAGCCTTAAAAAATTAATTACACTTTAGTATCTCGAACTTTGGAAGTAATTTCAATTCAAGACTCAAACTTTCAATCTTATCAATTAATGACATATTTTTAAAAACAAGGTTCAATGCAGGACAAAATGTGACGGCCATCAGTTAAACAAACGGAACATTATGTGAACGCTGATGTGACACTGATGCATGTGGTGCTAACATGGCAAGTCAATATGACGTGGCATGTCAGAAGTCATCATGTGATGAAACTTAACAAGTTAATTATGTTTTAATACCTTGAACTTTATACAAAATTTCAAATTTGGTCCATAAACTTTTAAAAATTTGCGATTTCATGACAACTTTAAAAATAATATGTCAATGTAGTCCAAAAAAGTTTTTTAAAAAATTAAAGGTAAATTACATCTGCCTCCCACGAGTTTAGGAAAAATTGCAAAATCTTCCCTTAAATTTAGAAAATGTCATCGCTACCCTTAGGTATGAATTTATATTTAATGACCTCCCTTTTTCGGCAAACCTACTTTGAATGATTATATCTCACATATATGAACTCTAATTTGAGTTATTAACATTGTTATGGAAAGTTTCGTTCCATACTTTTGATTTCAACTTGAATAGCTAGATTTGGCTCTGAAATGAAAATTTTAAGGCATTTTACATCAATAATCCAGAGTTTTTGAAATATTACGTGAATGAACCCGATCCAAAGATAATTACGAAGATGAAGCCATCACTGTTTTTTTTTTTTTTTTGCCAAAATACCCTTCAAACGGTCAAAATTTGACTAACTTTTAATTTTGCACATAATCCACAATCCCTAATTTTACATAGAATCCCCAATTCCGAATATTACATAGAATCCCCAATCCAATATTTATCTCAATCCCCAATTTTACACAGAATTCTCAAGTTTACACATAATCCCCAATCTCCAACACGTCAAATCAATATTTATCCCAATCCACAATTTTAAACAGAATCCCCAGGTTTACACATAATCCTCAATCTCCAACACGTCAAATCAATATTTATTGCCTGTCATTTCATGTCCCTCAATAATGATAGGTTTGGAGTTGGGGATTGAGGATTCTTAGTAAAATTTGGGATTCTATATTAATTTGGGAATTGTGAAATGTGGTTTAATGGGTTTATTGTTCGTATTTGTTATTGAATTTTTATTTATCTAATTGATTGATTAAGTCAGCTTGTGATATATTTGTAGTGGTGATAGGATGTTTGGGATAAACCTAATGAAAATCCTATTTGTGATTGATTATTGTAGCATGGTTGTAGGAGGTTGGGAGTGAATCAATAATTGGTCTGATTTGATATTTGATCTTTCTTCAATATGATTTGACTATCATTCCATGGGCTTCCGTTTACTCACAATTTCCTTTTGAATTTCATGTTTCAAAAGTATCAATGTATTACATACCTATGATTTGTATTTTGTTATATGTATTCTATGTGTCTTTCGAACGTCTATTGTTTGATAATTTTCTTGTAAATATTGATAAAAAGAAGAAACTTTTTTTGCCCCCCCAACCCAAATTTTGGTTCCGCCCCTGGATATATCTCATTTATTTTAGAAGTAGGAATTTAACAATATTGATGAGGCCAAAAATATATGAAATAAAATATATGGGAATAGAAAATATTATAGCACCAAACACTTTAACCCGAAATTAAAAACCACCTTGACGTGTCCTACTTTAAGTAGTGAGGTCCCTCCTCTCAAACTGATTCTATCTTTCTCACACACTACTCAAAGCAGGACATGTTAAGGTGGATTTTAGTTTCAGGTTATAGTGTATGGTGCTATAGCATTTTTGATAGAGATAATATCAAAAGGTCAATGGCATAACTTTGCTCCCTATGTGAATGCATTCACGCAATGTCTCTCACACCCTCGAAGTATCGACCAAATTACGTACCTAATTGATTAAAGGGTATTTCTATTCGTCCTCCCTCATTGTCTTTGCTAGTGCATTTGACTAACTTGGAACAGTTATTTCGAGAAACCGACCGTTGGATTTGATACTCCACTTATACATATCATGAATGCAAAAAATCACATTGATCCAATGGTCGATTTTTCAAAAAAATGGGTTGTGATGGTTTTTCACAAAATTTTCATTATTGTTCACAATTTTTTTCAAAATTGCAAAAACCGACCATCGGATCAATGTGATTTTTTGCATTCATAATACATATAAGTGGATCATCAAATCCAACGATCACTTTCTCAAAATAGTTATTCCAAATTGGCCAGATACACGAGGGAGGACAAAAAAGAAGGATGAATGAAATTTTCCTTTGATTAAATAATGCAACTATATCTTTTTAATAATTTAAGTGCATACTTTAATTTTCATTAATTCTAAGACACTAATTTCGTCCAAAGAAAACATTGTGCAATGAGGCAGGATAATCTAAGTCTCCCTAGTCACCCACTTTTAAGAGCAGGGCCAGCCCTGAGGGTAGGCCCAAGAGGCCACCGCTTAAGCCGGGCATCAATATTTTGACAGTTTTTAGGGGCATCGTCTTGAGCTAAAGCCTGAGTATATATGTATTGTATAGGGCATTCCATTAAGCATTAGCTCGAACCCAAAAGCTCTTAACTCATTCTTGCAACAACAACAAAAAAAAAAAAAAAGTATGAGTTTCTTGATTTGAGATAAACAAATTTTTTAGGCAATGTTTTACAATTTAGCTCCTATTTTTTGTTGTTTTTTTCTTTAGAATATTAATTTTGTTGATTTCTTGGTAGCATTGTTCTATTTTTGTATAATACATTTATGGAAACTATAGTTGAATTATATTCATTTTAATAGAATTATATTCAAGAATTGTAATCGAATTTTATTTATTAATGTAATTATATTTGTAATGAAGATAGGAGGTTTAGAGTGAGCCTATTGAAAACCCTCCTTGTGAATTAATTGTTGATTTGTTGCATGTCTTGTTTATTTGTTTGGTATATTTGTAATAGTGATAGAAGGTTTGATGTGAGTCTATTGAAAACCCTCCCTGTTAATAATTGTTGGAGGTTTTGTTTATTTGTTTAATAAATTTGTAATCATGACATGAAATTTGGGGTGAACCGGCCTATTGAAAACCCTCATGGTGAATTGATTGTTGTAGGTCTTCTTTATTAGTTTAAGGAAAATTCCATTTGTCAACCCTTTTTCGTCATCCCTTTCTGTCCTGCCCCGTGTAATTGACCAATTTGGAATAGGTATATATTTCGAGAAACCGACTATTGGATTTGATGTTCCACTTATACTTATCATGAATGCAAAAAATCACATTGATCAAATAGTTGGTTTTTTCAATAATGAAAAAAAATTGTAAAAAATAACGAAAAAATTGTGAAAAACTGTCATAGTTTATTCTTTGAAAAATCAACCGTTGGATCAATGCGATTTTTTGCATTCTTGATACATATAAATGGAGCATCAAATTCAATGATCCGTTTTTCAAAATAATTGTTCCAAGTTAGTCAAATGCATGAGGGAGTATGAAAAAGGAGAACAAAAAGAGGACGAATAGAATTGTTGTTAGTTTAATTATATTTATAACAATGATAGGAGGTTCATGGTGAGCATATTGAAAACTTTCTTTCTGAATTGATTATTACTGGTCTTAGGTTTTTTTTTTCTTTTAAAAAATATATATATTTGTGATGTTGATATGAGGTTCTGGATGAGTCTATTGAAAATTCTTTTTGTGAATTGTTTAATGTAGGTTTTAGGTTATGAAAAATTAAGGTTCAAGAACTAAAATTTTACAAGAATTTTTATTTTATTTTATTTTTTATTTTTTGTTATCAATATATAATAGGAGCAACATTTTAGGAGTTCTTCTAGGACATCTAAAATCCCACAGCCGGCCGTATTTAAGAGGAGCAAAAATTTACTGAAGTGAAAAAGCTGAAAAAGTCATGGAATAGTACTATTTGAATTGACTAAATAAGCTAGTAAACAAAGACAGCTGGCTACTGGCAAGGCCATTGGAAGACTCCTGCAATTTATTTAAAATGACAACAACTATATATGCTAATAATGCTAGCTTGCAATAAGTAAAGCCACCCTCTCAACCATACTTGTGTTGAGCTATGGATTTATCAATTTTCCAGTCACCAAAGCATCTTGATCTCCTTCATCATCTCCCCATGATATCATT
>JAESVK010051657.1:0-15624 GCA_017140935.1 Hamamelis virginiana | reverse complement strand
TGTGCCACTGTAACACCCCGTACTTCTCCAAGTAACAATATTGTCCGCTTTGCTTGCACGCGTAACATGCGCGCCCATATACGCATATCCACATGACAAGTGCACGGTTTTATTTTCTCAAAACACATTGTTACTATAAGATGTATGGAATTTACTGTTAAGCCCAGTCACTTTCTCATAACATCATCACCACATGCCATATGCCAATTTTATGTGCAATAATTATGGCAATCATCATATGTATGTATTTTATACATAACAATTAACATGCTTCATCATTTTATTCATAATAATAACAGCATGTTATAAACTTTACAAATATCACATGCATATATTAACAGTTTATATATATGCCAATATAATTTCCATAACTTGTATTTCCAAGGTCTTTCACTAATCATCATGATTTTATAAAAATCAATTATTCATGAAAATTAACTATTTTCCAAAGACTCACAATTTGGAAGATAGTTAATTTTCTATCCACATGTATTTTCTATACAATAATCCATTCTTTTTGGCCAACTTTGCACACTTATAACTCCTTCGTTACTCATCCGATTTGGATGATTCAAGATGTTATAGAATCTGTGTGATATAAGCTTTCAAAATATCATGGTGGTGTATAACACCTCCCATCCGAACATATTTAAAAATGATGCCCAAGTAGGCTCGTTAATAAAATTTCCGATTTTTCGGCAACTTCGGTTCTCAATTTAAAAAAAAAAAAAAAAAAAAAAAAAAAAAAAAAAAAAAAAAAAAAAATTTCTCTCTCTAGAAATTTCCATTCATCCATAGGTCTTTTTCCATGATTCTTGTCTCTAAAAATCCATAAATTCAAGCTTTACAATATACTCAAATTTCAGAATTTTCGGACATATACACAATATACTACAAATTTTCAAAGTTTCAATATTTCTAAACTTCAGAAAATTATAGAAATTAATCTACTCATAGGAAAATTCCCAAAATTGATACACATGATCATGAGTTGATATAATTGATGGGAAAAATAGTCCCAAAGTTTCAGATTTTCATTTTCATATAAAAATCCAAGATTTGAAATCCCCATATTTCATTGTCATGATTTAAACCCATCCAAAAACAGTTTTTAGTAAAAAAAACATAAACTACAAAGCACACATCCAAATAAGTCAAGGTCGGATTCGTTAGAAAGCTAATTGAAAGACCTACAACTTTCATGAAGAAGGTTTAGATCAATTCGGCCTCTAACCAATTCAAAAATACCCAAACAGTATGCTCTATTTTGAAATTCAATTTGTTCTAAATTTTCCTAGAATTTTCTAGGCAAACAAACACCTCCCAATTTCACCAAATCATGATATAAGCTCATCAATTAAGCTAAAATCAAGATAGAAAAGAATAGGAAATGCCGATCCACTATTATTTTCTTTCAAACTCAACATGAAATATGTAAGATAGTAGAACTCTACCTTGGTTGTATGTGTATTGAACTTCAAGTGCTTACTCCTTCCCAACTCAAAGAGTACTTCTCACTCTTTTCTTTCTCTAAATTCTTTCTTCTCTACTACTTGTGTATTCATTAGCATTTGAAATGTGGTATTTATAGAGAAATGATTCATCTTCCATTCTCAAATTTATCCACCATTCTTACATCCATCCACCATTCTCATCTTCCATTCTCAAATTTATCCACCATTCTTACATTCATCCACCATTCTCATCTTCCATTCTCAAATTTATCTACCACTCTCAAATTTAACTACCACTCTTAGATTCATCCACCATTCTTTCATTCATCCACCATTCATATATACCCACCATTCACATTTATCCACCATTCATATTTACCCACCATTCACATTTATCCACCATTCATATATACCCACCATTCACATTTTAGATGTCACCCAAGGGTGTACATAAATTCTCATGCATCCTTCTTAATTGATGACCACATGGCACATTTCATTGCCCAATGGCAAAATGCCAAGTGTGCAATAAATAAAATAAAATAATAATAATTAAGAAAATTTACTATTGAAAATTTACCATTAGAAAATTTACTATTCAAAATTTTGGGGTCTCACATTTAGGGATGCTATACCGGATGAGTTGCCACCTATGAGGGATATCCAACATGCCATAAATTTTGTGCCTGGGTCTCCGTTACCTAACTTGCCTCATTATAGGATGAACCCTAGAGAGCGTAATGAGTTAAATAGGCAAGTCAAGGGCTCTTGGAGAATGTGTATTGATAGCCGTGCCATCAACAAAATCACAGTCACGTACAGGTTTCCTTTACCTCAGACTGATGGACAAACTGAGGTTGTTAATAGGAGTCTGGGAAATTTATTTAGGTGCATTGTAGGGGAGCGTCCTGGGAATTGGGACTTAATTTCAGCATCTAATGTATCTGTTAATCGATCAATTGGTAAAAGTCCTTTTCAAATTGTCTATAGCCTTTCCCCTCGCCAACCCCTTGACCTTGTTTCCCTTCCCACTGACTACCGTCCTTCCATTTTTGCTGATATTTTTGCCCAGCACATTCGTGATCTCCATGCTGACATTCGTCGAAAAATTGCTTTGTATAATGAACAGTACAAATTAGCTGTTAATGTTCATCGTAGGAAATTGGATTTTAATGAAGGAGAATATGTTATGGTGCGTATCCACCCTCCTCGTTATCCTAAACACTCCTTCAAAAAGTTGCATGCCCGAACCACCGGATCATTTTGTATCATTCATAAGTTGGGATCTAATGCTTATTTAATTGACTTACCATCTGATATGAATTTTAATCTTGTTTTCAATGTTGGGGATTTGTTTCCTTATCGAGGCACTTTTGAGCCTCCTACTGTGCTAAGTTTGTCTACTAGTGGTTCTACCTCTTCTCCTACCGCAGCTCCGGTGTCCGTTATCCCACGCTTCCTACTTCCTCGCACTGATCAGATTGGTGATTTTATTGATGCTCAAACTGTTCTATTACATGGTGGTCCTTACCGACGGTATCTTGTCCGCCGGAGGGATCGCCCTGGCATTGAGGATACTTGGATTACGGAAGATGAGTGTCGGCGTCTTAATCTTGATCTTTTGGAGGTTTACCAGCGTTCTAACTCTCCGAAGGAGGGTTTTTCTCAACGGGGAGGAATTGATGTGGATCATGATGCATAAGGATAGGCTTAGTTATTATTTATTGGATTAGTTAATATTTATTTTTATTTTAGTTAAGCTATTTCTATTTGATTGTAATTTCTTTTTATTAGTTTCCTTGTGGAAGTAGAATTGTTTTAATTAGTTTCCTTTTAGGAATAGGATTGTTTTCTATATAAAGGGAGTAAACCCTTTATTTTGGTGAGACTTGATGATTAATGAATTTTCTCCCTAATATTCTGAGTTCTCTCTCTCTTTCTCCCTAATATTCTGATTTCTCTCTAAGTTCTTTCTCTCTATTTCTCTCTCTTTCCCTCTATTTCTTTTCTTGGTATTCAAGTCTCATCATATCATTTTGATTAAAATTCAAAACTGAAGTTAATTGGCTTTTGAGTTTTTTTTTTTTTTAATTCGGATTTGTGTCTAGTGCTATTAGTATTGATAAACATATTTTGAAAGTGTCTTGCTTTAAGATTGTCTTAAAGTTTATCATCTAAATCTTTGTTTTGTTTTTGTTGTGTTCTTGTTTTGTTTTTGCTTTTGATCATGATTTCAGCACATAGTTATCATGGACATTTCCATAATCATTTTGTACTCTGAGTTACTTCTTTAACAAAGGCTAACATGGTATCAGGGTGTTCTGAATTCTGATCGAGACTTTAAGTTATGATTTATTATGCTTAAGCTTTCTTGTAGAGCAACTGTAGCAGGATAGTAGTAATGTAGTATTCTGACATTTATAGACTAGTGTCAGTGAAGCTTTAACTTCAAAGCAAGAAGTTAAACGCCTCACTCAGATCGGAAACTTGAATACAATTACCGTATTTTTGCTTACATGAAGCAGAAAAGCTCAGATCAATAAGGTTGAGTGTGCGGTTCACCTTTTATCTCACTCATTTTTTACTTTAAAGTTCACTGTCTTTTAAGGCTTGGATTTAAGGTGCTATATCTTTGCTTAAACTTGTCCTGACGTTTTATTGGTGACATTTCTTAAAGAGAGAAGAAAAACAGAAGAATGTGTCAAATTAATAGAACCCTGCATGTGATTTATTTCCTACTTTTGCTCTTCAGCTTAAGGACTGCCATTAAAACCAGGGGTGGAAATTGGTTTTTCTCTTCTGCAGCAAGTGGTTTTGCTCTGCTGCTTGGTTTTGAAGAAATAAATAATAATAAGAAAAAAAGAGAACAACCAGTGATTAAAACAGTGGGCTGGTCTCTTCAGTTATAACAAAGAAATCGCAGAGAGAGTGAGGAGAGGAGAGAGAGGCCATGTTTGGCGAGGTTGCACCCGGAGAGGGAGACCATGTTTGATAAGAGAGAGAGAGGAAATAGTGGAGAGGGTTGGATGAAGGTCATGCTTGGCCGGCTGGAAATAAGAGAGAGAGAGAGAGAGAGAGAGAGAGAGCAGAAAAGGGTAGAAGGGCAGAAAAAAATTGAGGAGATCGTCAAAGCACAGAACAGAGAACCACGAAGGGCGGCTGGACTTTGTTCATAGCATCTCCACTTTCGGGTACACACACACACACATGTATTCATGTGTGATTGAGTGTAGTTTGGTGGTATTGAACCCAGTATTAAATCAGTCTAGTTTCAATACTGAATAAGAATTTGGGTTCATAAGTTGGTTATTGCTTAGAAGTCTATGTTTTTATTTTGCATGTCAAATGTTTGTACAAATGCAAGTGAGTAAGTATATTAGCATTTTATATGTTCTAGGAATTTTAAAGTTATAATTGGCTTGATTAAATTCATAGGTTGAATAGCAAAAATATTGATTTGATTTCTGAACTTTATTGGTAAGTGGTAATTGATCTAAAAGATTAATGGAGGTAACTAACTCTAGGTGCTTATATAAACAGCTACTCAAGTCTTATGTTTGCAAAATTCAAATCGTCAGTTTGCATATCTGAGTCCTGCAGGCTGTAAGTATGTCCCAATTTAAATTATACTTGGCAAATGGTTGGAGAATTGGTTGATAATCTAGTTCATCTAAAATTCTGATTCTTTTCATCCGGACTTTTGTTGATGCGAGTGTTATGGATAAGTTAATTATGCCATGTAACACAACTTGCAAGTAAGTACTCTTTTGTCCAAGTTTGAATATTTTACTGTCTGGCTCAAGTTGGTTTGCACTCTTACAAATCACTCCAATATTGAAATGGCTCATAGTCATGTTTTGATACAGACACTGGTTTTGTTCTTTTAGACTATTTTTGTGGCACTCCAACTACTAGAAATTTTAGGAGCTTGTTTAACACCTAAATGGTTGGATATAGCACAATAATCTTTTAGAGATTTGTACACCTTAAAATTCTACTTTGTTTTCTGGTTTTCATTGAAGTAAAGGTAATAATAACTCCAACCTCCTTGAGAACCCCACTCTTTATTTAGTTGTATAACATATCAAATATCTGAATGGATTATGTTTGAATAAATATTTATATGACTGAATTGTAAGGGTCATGCTTTGAGCATTTATTGAAATTATTGGCCTAACTGTATTATACAATCTGTGACCTCTTTGGATTATTGAATTGCTACACATGAGAAGGATGCTAGGACATAGTATGAATGAGATATTATATTATCTCTTGAATTGCGTATAGTCAAGTGTCATACTGTGAATTTGATTGTGTGTGTGTTGGTTGTAATATATGGAGTAATTGAGAACTATGCTTGACTTGATCCCTAGAGCTTGGCGTACGTAGGCAGTTCACGAATGTTTTCCTAGGTGCAGGCCGTGCAGCAACAAAATAGTATAAATATATATTTTTCTCATAAATTGATGTTGTTCAATGTGATAATGTATTTGGTTTTAAATTAACAACAATGTGTGGTACAGAGAATGCTAGTGATTCGAAATTTATTATGAATGTTTTGAGAAATTTTATTTTATTAGAATTTGTTGGAATGTTATCTGACAATATGTTGGAAAATCATTGGTAGTGCTTTAAGATTTTCTGTAAGATAGATAGAGGAATACCTTGCGACTGCTATGTTTTTGAGAAATAATTGGAATCAGATTCGGTTTAGACAAATTGTGCAAAAAATGTTACGATAATGTTTTAATTTATTTATGTTGCTTTCTTTTTATTCGTTGGTGGTTTTTGTCATGAGTTGAGTTTGCAATTTCAATTTGTGTGTCGATTGCTTTCATTTTCTCCATGTATACTTGTTTTCTTATTATCAACTAAGCTCTTTCCAGTTATGAATAATGGTAATAATAATGGTTTGCTCTCTCTCTCTCTCTCTCTCTCTCTCTGTTATGGTTTTTGTTCTTGTTGATCTATATGATTTTTCAACTTAAATTACAATTGACGAATAAATTTATACTTGTGAATTTGTAGGCTGATGATATGTGGCTTGAATCATGTGAGATTGCATGGAGAAGTTTTGAAATATAAAAGGAGCAGTCACCTCGAGGCTAGTACAATGGAGTTTTGTAGAGTAATAAACTTCATAGCACAATGGTTTTCTCAAAGAAAATGGTGATCTCCACCATAAATTCTAATTATCAAAACCATTTAATGTTTAGTAAAGTGCAGGAAATTTTTGAAACTATGTCTTATGTTTTAACTTTCTATCAAGTGCTTTAGTGATATATATAATTGATGTGCTTGTAGTCCCTGTTTGGATGATGGATAACCTTAGTCCTTTGTACATTTATTTGATGTTATTAGAGTTGATTTGTTTTTATTCATATTTATGCAAACAGTTCCAAAAAGCACTTTAATTTGTATATTAGGATTATTGGAACATGCTATATTTGTGTTCGTGTCGATATAATAATTCTATCATTTATTATTATATTATATTTTCCTTTCCCAACATCCAAACAAACGAAATTGCTTTTCCTACAAATTATACCTTTTTATTCTCATTTTAAGAAGGACAAAATCAAACAAAAGAATTTTTTTTTTTTCTTAATAAAAAAAAAAATTCCATTCCTTTTTCTTTTATTTTCTTTTTCTTTCTCTTAAACTTTTTAAGAGCCAATCAGAGTGTAAATTATGAGATGTAATATAAAAACATAGTGAAAGTTTGGGTATTAATGTTTATGTGAAGTTTCATTAAGGGGAAATTTGCCAAAGGTCCTCATTTAGAAGATTTTCATGCCAAAAGTCTTCTTAAAAAAATTTTCATGCCAAAAGAACAATTGGACAAAAATAACCCTCCTTTTCCTTAAAAAAATAAAAATAAAAATAAATAAAAATTTCCAAAAGTCGCCAAATTTGGAGTTCTATACCGCGAAGTTCAATTTCATACCATGAGGTCCTTCATATTTTCAAATTCTTTTGTTTATTTATTATGTTAAAAAGATTCTTGAACTTAGTGGTATAAAATGTTCATGTGAGGAACTTATGAGTATGTAGCCCAAAAAAAAAAAAAAACCCACCTCCAATCCCAACATAGATTTCACTAAGCCGGATCTCGAATTTCACTATGCCGGATGCTAGAATTCACTATGCCGGAAATTCATTTTACTACGTTGGAAAATGCATTTCACTACACCTAAAAAGTGTTTCACTATGCTAGAATTCCCTACATTTTCCCAATAACAAAACAAAAAAAAAAATCTTTTGTTTCTTACAATTTCCCACTAAACTGCAACCATCAACCAAATAAAAAACTAAAAAACAAATATCTTTCTTTTTCCTATATTTTCCTAGTGACCAGACAAAAATTAATCCCCAAAAAAAAATACAAAAAGAGGCACTACTATGTTCTAACAGATGAGAGAGAGAGAGAGGGATACAAAAAGAAGCTGCTTACTACACTGTTCTTGATTTTTTTTTCTTTTTTTTTTTTAATTTTTTTATCATGAATTTTAGGTTCAAAACCGAACTCAAAATATTAAAAATAAAATCTTAGAATATTAACAAAAAAGGTCTAAAGAAGAAAACAGAAAATAAGGTAGTCAATCCACAATAGCCCGCTGCCTCCCTTCCCGACGGTGACCACCGCCCAACCCTCACTATCGCCCAAGAGAGGAAGAAACCATATCTGGTGATCCACCTTCTGCCCAGAGTCAATTGCGATCCCCCAAGTTCACTACCTGATCATTAGTGATTTGGTTGTCATCGCTGTCCGCCGGACTGATCTTTTTCTCTACCAAAAAATCACAGAAATTCTTTCCCACCTTCATAGTGAACTCTATCGCTAGGATGCTCTAATCTGGCTTGTGGCAAGGACGATTTCAGCTTTGGAGTATTGGTCGACGATGGAGTTCGCTGAGTGGTCAGAGCGGAGCCATGACTTAATATTGTGGTAGGCTAGGTTGAATAAGTAATAACCAAAACATTATAAAGTAAATGAAATTATGATCAATTTTTAATTTATGTCTACACAATTATATAAAGATTCGACTAACACAAGAAAATATCTATTCGAGCATTACAAAGACTAGTGCAAAGAGAAATAAAATAAAATACACTATAAAAAATGCATCCTATGGTCCTTGAGATGAGGGTTATGGCGAGAAAGAGGAAGAGAGAGAATGATGTCAAATGAGGCAGCTAGGGCTGGAGAGAGAGACCATATGAGAATATTAGGAATTTGGTACTTTGGGCTAAAATTTTAGGCTAGTTTGGGCTAAAACTCATTTAATAGTGATCTAATAATCCTAAAAGTAAAAATTGGCCAAACTTGGGGTGGGTTACAGCCCACCTCAGCCCCTATATGCATCCACCCCTAGGTCCATGGCTGGACAGTGCATATGGTGATCAAATCGCAAATCTGGAAAGCTTGCGGCGACATTGAAGACGTCATCGACCATGGCTGGACTATAGCATAAGAAGAAGAAAAGGAAGAGGAGGTGGTCGTCGGGATTGACTTGGATCGAAGTTCACGTGCTACCTCTCTCTTTCTATCTATCTATCTCTCTCTCTCTCTCTCTCTCTATCTCTCTCTATCTATCTCTCTCTCTCTCATGTCAGCGAACAAGAGTGCGGTCTGATGCTCTGGCGAACCTCTACTGCTTTGGTGTTGCTTAAACGTTCCTCGTATCTTTTTCTCTCGACTTCAGTTATGGTGGTGAGAATGGGGGCAAATCTCTTCTAGGGGCAATTTTGTCCTAAAAAATGAATTTTTTTTTTTTTTTGAAAAAGAAAAAAAAAGAGGACTTGAGACAGAAAAGTGTTTAGACTTTTGAACCAAAAAATATCTTATAAGAGGACTTTATGTAAGAAAGGTCCTTAAAATAGGACTTTTGGCCAATTATCCCTTTCATATAAAAGCCAATAGTATTCTTTTTGGAATTATGAACTTTGCAGAGTAGTCCTTTTTAAAAGAAAATATTCGGTTCAGACCCAATTTTAGGTTACTCTGACAAAGAATGTGAATATTCTCTGTTTTTTGTAACCAATTGCTCCAACTTCCTAGAAATTGTTTGGGCTCGAGAGAGGAAACAGCAGCTGGTATCATTGGGCTAGAAAGCCCATTGTCAAACCAACTACAAAGCCCATGGTGCTTTATGCTCACCGAGAGTGTACTTGTACCAATGGGAAAAATGGGAAACAAGGTCCATATATATTATAGTTTTCAAAGCATGTATCTGTTAAGGTTTTCTTATTTTCGCTGGTAGTATATTATTTCTCTCACATTAGTTTAAAATTCACGCTTATAGGATTCATTCCATGTAGGATATAATATATTTTTTAAAAAAATAATCCAACGCATGTAGAATAATTTATTTAAAAATTAAAAAACTAAACTGAACTGAACTGAACTGAACTAAGTGATATCAATTCATAACTTTGTAGAGTTAAAAACCCGGAGTGGATAGCTTAGTTGTGGAGCAAGTAGGGCTAAGGGCTTATCAAGTCCTTTGGTCCCGTGTTCGACTCCCGCTAACTACTAATATCAGGGCCACGGACCGTAAAATGCAAGCCTTGTTTCGGAAGCCTTATTCGGGATGCAGGACTTAGTCTGGTACCATTGTTACCTCCAAAAATTTACTCAATCTTTGTAAATTTAGGGTATCTACAACTCCAAATTTACCAAATCAACTCCAAATTAAATCGAATGAAGTCGATAAATTAAAGGCTAAGTCCAATCTAATTTTAGAAGGGAGGGAGCATGTAAATGTAGCATGTATTGATGTTGGGTTTGGGTTATCTTATGATTTGGAATGGGTCTTCAAAAAAGTGCCACTATATATGTATATGTATATATTGATTGATGTTTCAGGTGTTGCAAGCCAACTGGATTTTTCTAAAAACAGGGGAGGATGATATATATATGGACATTGTATTCAAGTGACCCACAAATGATTATCACTTTGTTACATTGAACCACATCCCACATGGATGACTCCAACCCCTCAACATCAATTCCCAATAGCCTCTCACAATTAAGGTCAGCATCACACTGAGCTCATAAGTGTAAGGCACCCACCCCTTCAAAAAATAAAGTAATTAAGGTCCCATGGGTTTATGGCATCTAATGTTTGTGGGTATGCTGAAAGACTATTGGCCTCGTGAATTTTTCACTAGACATAAATCAGCATGCCACAGAACGGTCCAATCAAAAAGGAAAAAGGTTTTCTTCCACATGCCAACACTTGAGGGTCTTGGTAGCATGCAAAATTTCAAAAGACTGCTTGTCACTACTCAATGCTAAGTGGGTATGGTCAATTGTATTATTTGTCTGATTACCCATTTTCTTTCTTGATCAACATTGCATGAACAGTTGATATATATTTGACGCTTAGAATAGGTTTAATCAATTTGGTCCATATCAATCAATTATTTGAATTCGGCCACTGATTTGTTTTATCAATCAATTGATATGATGTTTAGAATTTGTTTATGCCATCAATTATTTGGATTTGGCCACTGATTTGGACACCATTTGATATTTCAATACAACAATTTTTAAGTTCTATGGTCAATCTCATGACTAATCATGTGTCATAAGTCTTATCTCAAAAATCTACTAGCTAGGCCTATTCATTATTTAGAAATATATGGTTTGAATTATGAATTCTCATTTCGGCCTAGTCATTTGACAAGATTCTTATAAATCACAATTCCTGTAAATTAATACCTCGTCTCTTATGTAACGTAAGAACCTATCAAAACTGTCGATACAAATTTGGTAATATTATTTTCAAAATCCATCTTTATTCATTAAAAAAATTGATTTTGGGTACTATTAACTAAATAGTTGATAAACATTTAGGAGTATTTTTATTATTATAACAAAAATTCAAGTAATTAACTTGGTTAATATATGTGATTTTTGGCTTCAAACAGCTTAAAATGACCCAAAAAAATAATAATAAAGTAATGATTTTGGCAAAATCAGATCTATTTTCATTATAAATAATCAATCAAAATGAAAAGTATTTTTCTTAAATCATAATCCCATCCGAATAAAAAATAATCTTAATTTAAAAAATTTGTACATTCGAGGTTATTCCGCAACTTAAACGATGAGCAGGTCAGAGGGGGTGGATCACAAAGTGACCTTACTTTGGTGAGGTTTCCCGGTATCGAGAAAAAATTTGAAATTATTCAAGTCTCACCTAAAAATCATAAGTTTTGAAGCATCCGACTTGACTTGAGATCGTACATATTTGGCTTTTGTCGGAAGTTCGACCAATGACTCAATTGAATTCCCATAAAATATTTTCATCTTGGTCGCAATTTTACTGTATCAATCTAAAAAAAGATTTAGGACCCACCATTTACAACATATATCGTATTAATATCCAATACTAAATCACAACTAGTATGAAGTGTATTTTGAAAGTTTTGCCATTTGGATGTCAAACCCTTGATTAGTGGTCATAAATGACCCCAACAGCAAGCAACCATTACAATGATAATTAAAATTTCTCTTTTAGGGTTAGAGGCTCCTCAAAACCGTTACATCATGCCAGGTAAGTAATCACATTATTGATACAAATGAAAGAGACCCATTATTTTGATATATATGTTCTATATATTAACAAATATAACCAATCAACCTGTTTATGTTAGCTAGCTCTAAATACCAACCAGTCTATATATCCCTGGCCGGCACCCCATTTTTAAGATCAAGGGAAGAGGGCCAGAAGGTGAATATATATCCTTTAAAGTTTTAGATTCTTAAGTAGAGCATATATATATATATATATATATATATATATATATATATATATATATATATATATATATATATATATATATATATATATATATATATATATATATATATATATATATATATATATATATATATCTTACACCTTATTTTGACACCTATGTTTATATCTCGTTTTCAAAACAATATCTATGATAAATATTTTGACGAACCAACCGTTGGATTTGATACTTTTCTCATATATGTCATGTATGTCAAAAATCATAGTAATCGAATGGTTAGATTTTAAGAAATATCAATATAAAAAAAATGTTATGTTTTTAATTAATAAAAAAAAAAAATTGTTCTTCAAAATGATATTTTTCAAAAACTAACTGTTGGATCACTCAAATTTTTTTCATACATGACAAACATAAGATGAGTATCTAATCTAACGGTCGGTTTCACAAAACATTCGATCTACAATAGTATTTTGAAAACGATGTGTAAACACAGGTATCAAAATATGGTGTAAGGGGAACGTGATCCTATATAAAACATCAATCCCAATCCTATCAGCATATGCTTATTTTAAAGCTAAAGTAAGCATGAAGCTAATAGATAATTATGGGATACATAATTTGAAAAACTAACCGTTGGATTAGATATTCTTCTTATAGATTTCGAGCATGCCAAAAATCACATTACGTAATCCGATGTCAACATCTCAAAATATAAACTGTAAAAAATTATAACCGTTGGAAAACGGTCACAGTTTTTCTCATTGAAATTTTCGATAAACCCATAAACCCATCGTTGGATCAATGTGATTTTTGGCATGCATGACATGCATAAGTATAGTATCTAATTCTAGGTCAATTTTTCAATATATATATATATATATATATTCGATCTAGTAAGCAAATGCTGACTTTCGCGAAAGTCAGCATAAAGAATTGTGGGATGCATATGTAAAAAAAAATCGATCGTTGGATTAGATACTCTTGTTATGGATATCACATCTGCCAAAAATCACAGTGATTCGATGCAGGCATCTCAAAATACAAACTGTAAAAAATTATGATCGCTAAAAAATGTCACAGTTTTTGTCAGTGACATATTCGAGAATCTGATCGTTTGATCACTGTGATTTTTGGCATGCCTGATATACATATGCATAGTATATAATCTAACAGTCAATTTTTCAAAATAAGCATCCCACAATCACTTATGAGCTTCATGCTGACTTTCACGAAAGTCAATATGTGTTGATAAGATCGTACACACACACACACACACAGAAACGATCAGGTAAGGACTGGTCATTAACCTTAATTTAAGTTCCACTCACCATTAGAATACGTATTTTGAAAAACTGACCGTTGGATTAAATAATCTTCTTATGTATGTCATGTCTGTCGGAAATCACTGTCATCCAAATTAAGGTTTTTAAAATACAAACTGTTAAACAATTGTTGCAACATCCAACGGTAAATACTGCTAGAGTGTTTCACAAACTGTATTTCGAAGACCAATGGTTAGATCATTGTGATTTTTGACAAACATACCACATATATACATATATATATATGTGTGTGTGTGTGGATAATGATCAAGTCCACATATGTGGATATAAGTTATATCCACATGAAGAGCTATAAATCATTGTAGGATGCATATTTTGGAAAATTGACTATTGGATTAGATATTATACTTATGGATGTCGTGCACGCCAAAAATCAAGGTGATCCAATGTCAGAATTTCAAAATATAGTTATGAAAAACTGTGACCGCCGAAAACTGTCACAATTTTTTTGAGTGACATTTCTAAAAAATCGACCGTTAGATCACTGTGATTTTTTGCAGACATAACATTCATAAATACAGTATCTAATCCAACGGTCAGTTTTTCAAAATATGCATCACACAATGATTTATAGCCCTTCATGTGGATATAACATATATCCACATATGTGGACTTGATGTAATATGTATGATTGTTACATGAACTGATCATATGCATATAAAATGATTAGTTCCATCATAAATTGTCTTGTGTGCGTGTATATATACAGTCCTGATCCTGTTCACATATACTAACCTTCACGAAAGTCGACATGAGGCCTTTAATTAATTACAGGATATATTAATTACAGGATATGTACTTTGAAAAATCGACCATTTGATTAGATACTATTGTCATGGATGTCCCGTATGTAAAACATTACAATGATCTGATGTCAGTATTTCAAAGTACAGATTTAAAGATTTTGTCGCTAAAAACTGTTAGTTTTTCTCAATAACATATCTGAGACCAACCGTTGGATCTTTGTGCTTTTTTATATCGTAACTTACATACACATGGTATCTAATCCAACAATCAATTTTTCAAAATACGTATCCTATCATTACCTATTGGTCTCATGCTGACTTTCGCGAAAATCAACATGTATAGTTATGTTCGGCCACAAATAAATTTGGACTGGGCAATTCAAGGTGGGCTTAAGTTGGGCCACTTAGAATAAAAACCCAATGTATTAGTTAAGTTAGAAATAAGCCAAACTCAAAGAGAAGTTAAACTTGCAAGCAAAGTCTGCTTGACCAAGTCAAAAGGAGCATGCAAGAGTAAGTGGGTGGTTTCCTATTTCTATGGATTAGTGGCATGAAATTATGAGCTACATGGAGCATCTAGCAACTAGCAAATCATGGAGAGAAGCACCAAGAAGCACCAACGACTGCTGGAGATTTTTCCTATAAATAGAAGACTTGGAGGCAAACTCAAGGGATCTCAACATCACACATCAACACTACTACTACAATTTCTATTTTATCTAACTTCTAGTATTTAATTTCAGCATTGTCTTCAATTCATAGTTGTAATTACACTTTCGATTTATGGTAATTTTCTTTATTCAATTTCAAAGCAAATTCATATATTAGCTTGCTTCAAGTTTCGTAATTTAGCTTCAATTTCATAGATTAGCTTGCTTTTAATTTAGCAATTTATCTTACTTTTAATTAAATCGTTTTACTACTTTAATTAACTTGCGATTTATTTTATTTGACACTTCATTTTTGTTCTTATTTATTTTGGAAAGTCCTATTGATCTGTCATAGGCAAGGAAAAACCATGATAAAGAGAAAAATCCCAACCCTTTCACAATCGTCTACCATCCAATCTCGACTGTCAAGGTAGCTTATTGATCCGTCGAAAATTAATTTGGTTAATTTCTTAGCTTTTCTCTGATCAATCGGTGCTCGGAATCAAAAGAATTGACTTACATTGAACCGATTTGGTTTTGACACGCCCGTGCACCTCGCAAAAGCCAATTTGTATACAAACGTATTTGGCACGCCCATTGGGATCGAGAAATGGCATCAATTTATGAAACTTTCCGGGTTGAAGACAGTCTTGAAAAAGTG
>JAESVK010051639.1:0-10478 GCA_017140935.1 Hamamelis virginiana | reverse complement strand
TTTTTAGGCATTTCGCATACCTAATTGAACGAAAAATGGCATTAGTGTCATATTGTAGCATTTTATTAAAAATTGCGTTAGTGCCATTTTTAGGCATTTCGCATACCTAATTGAACGAAAATGGCATTAGTGCCATATTTTAGCATTTTATGAAAAATGACGTTAGTGCCATTTTTAGGCATTTCGCATACCTAATTGAACGAAAAATGGCATTAGTGCCATATTTTAGCATTTTATGAAAAATGGCGTTAGTGCCATTTTTAGGCATTTCGCATACCTAATTGAACGAAAAATGGCTTTAGTGCCATTTTTAGGCATTTTCTTGTTAATGCTTTTCTTGTTAATACTCCTTTTCTTGTTAATACTCCTAAAAATTGGCATAAGTGTCATTTCTTGTTAATACTCCTTTTCTTGTTAATGCTTCATCCCCACCAGGAATGCAATTTCAATTCCCAAGGAATGACATCTAAACTGAAGCATAATATAAAACTGGCAATGTATGGCATTTATTACTGTGTTACAACAAGTGTAGGCATGCATTTAGGTAAACAACCCATACTTTCAAATCAGGAATCAGTAAATGATAATATTCAGATATGTGAACCCCTAATTTAGATAATAAAATCCTTTGTTCTGTACAGAAGTAAAAACTAAACAAAAAGTAAAAAACAAAAATTGGGGTTTGGGGGGCAGAGACATATTGACGAAATGAATATTCCATTACAACTCTTTTCACCCTAAAAAGTTAGGATGGAAAGAAAATCAAAGGAAATTGTCACAGGTCTAATCTGGTGAACACACATAACCAACAAAAGAAGTCGATCCTCACCATCCATCAATCACTTCTGCTCTATTTTAGATGCAGATTTCAATTTTTCTAACTGTTTCCGAAGATAAGCCTGCCTAAGTTTATCCCGACGAGCTGTTGCCTGCGCAATTTTAGTTCAGATGCCTTTTCTCTTGCTTGATTTGCTTCTTCATGAACTTCCCTGAGAAAAACACCACCCAGAATAATCATGAGATAGACCTCAATAGCAGGAAACATCAGTCATAATAAATAATGTAAGTAAATGACATTTCCTGAAAACAAAAAAAAAAACAATTAAACTTTTTCAAGAACCTTGAAAGGTAAAATATCTTTAGAATAACAACATACAAATTCTTAATAACTGAACATAGAAATATGCTGACGAACCCGAAGAAAGGCACGAACTCTTTGCAAATTTCCAACAGTTCCACCGAGAGCAGCCTACAATGAGAGCAGTGATGACCAGGATTCATGAGTTTTGAGCAACCAATGCCAGCTGATATGTTTTGTTTCATTTGGAAAAGGCACGAGATAATAAAGAAAAAGCTGCTTAAAGAAGTAAGAATAGCAAAGCCACTTACTTAATTATTACCAAATAAAGAAATCAACAAGACGAGCATATTTCCTAGGTTATAGATAATTAGTTTTTTGAACCGCATTAATTAAACAATATCTTACATAATATATTAAACACTTCAAAATCTAAAATGCTTTTTAGCCCTCAATCCTAACACCACCAGAGAGACTGGAATTGAAAATCAAGCAGGGGTTTGTACTTCCTCACCGCGAATACAATAGCAATCATCTCAATGCCGGGCTTCAATGTCCATGCATTTGGATTTCTTTCCACAATGAGAGAGACAATAGCACATTGGACAGTCACAAAGCAGCAGTAGAAAAAGACTATGGTCATTTCTTCTGGGTACTTCTTCACAATTGCTGCCTGGAAAAAACAAATCCACATCAGTTTCATTTATAGGAAAGTTGTGAATGTTAGAACTCGGTTGTCAGAAGGTCATTTAGTTTTGTTAGTGAATTATCCAGGCCCAACATGTGAAAGATCCCATTAAATGGTTATTATGATCGAGCATTATAAAATGTTTTTGAACCATTAAATGATTTCAACTGGCTGCATGTTTTCTTTCAATGCTCAAAATTTCTAAGCAAGTACCAAACGAGTATGGCTTTTGTGGGTGTGCAGCAATCACAAGCGGGTAGAGGTAGGATCTGCATTCAGTAATCAAAACCTAAAGAATTAGAATCAAGTGCATGGTTACTGCATATAAAGGAAGTAAAAGAATATGGCTGTGGCTATCAAGGTCTGTCCTAATTTCCAATAGGTTGATTGGAATTTGGAGATATGGGCTGAACGTAGCTCAAATATGTGCATGGAGAGTGAGAGAGTAGACTAGACACTTTGGCGCCCATTATATGAATCATTAAACATGCTAAATAAATAGTACACTATGCAGCCCTAGCCTGTTACAGGAATTCAATAAGTCAACTGAGCTTGTGAAGCAATTAAGTACCTGATGCTGGAATGAATATAAGCACTTGGACTAATGTGACATTGTAGTTGGAGATCTGAAGCAACAAATATGGACACATAGCCATCCAGTAAGCTGGCATATACCAACTGGCTATCACATGAGAATGTTGCATGGGAGATTCGTGCAGAAAAATCTCCAGGCACCCACTGGAAATACCGAATAGTAAAAATTTATATTTCAACTACTCAACAGACAGCATATTAGGAAGAAAACAACTGCTTATCATGAGAGACAGAGGTAATGAAGTTACCTGCTTTACACATTCTAGTTTGGTTGTTTCGTAAATTGCAAGATGAGTCTCATGTACCGCAAGGAAGTGTATCTGATCCTGGTGAAATTGGATGTGGGTGTCTGTCAGTGTTACTGGCATTCTTCCATCGGGAATATTCAAGAATTTGCTATTCTGCTCTACCCACCCATCTGATTTCCACACGAAAATCTGGGGAAGAAAAAAGAAGATGATTACATAACCAAGATCCAGAACAAGATAATTTTTTTTTACCAAGGACATGTTTTGAAACTGAAAATGCTGAAAACAATCATCCACAGATTTCTTTACACTTGAAGTAGGTAAATGTTAGTAGCTCCATTACTTCCCTATTGTATTAGCATTCAAGACACAAATACAAAAGGAGGTACATTCTTTTGTAAGAAAACAAAACAAGCCAACCTAGAAAAGAAATACTGAAATAGTGTTTCTGATATGAATGCCATTAAATATTAAATACAAACCTGATTGTCTGCTCCAGAAGAAACAAGTACATTGAGAACATTAGAGAAGGCAAGACCAGTGATTCTTTTAGAGTGACCCTTAAGCACACTTTTAACCTGCATAAACAGGGGCAATGACTAACTTAAAGTTCTCTATAAAACAACATCAGTGCAAGGATTCATTCATGGGAAAAAGAAGAATATACCTCATCCACACGGACATTATAAATCAGGATTGTGGAGTCATCCAAGCCAATAGCAATAATATTGTTATCTTGAGGGTAGAAAGCAAGAAAAGTTGCCATAGGTGGTGGAAAAATGAAAGTTGCCATTCTCTGTGATTACCCAATAAAACTTGAGAATGGTCAGTTAGATCCTTACATTATAGAAAAGCACACAACAAACTCCTGCAACAACAATTCCTCTATAGTTATATAGAATGTTCCATTACTAGTGCCATTTTTTTCGAAATGGCACCAATTACTAGTGCCATTTACTAGTGCCATTTACTAGTGCCATTCCTCTATAGTTATCGTCTTGCACCAATTACTAGTGCCATTTTTTTCGAAACACTCCGTTGAACAGCCAAATCCTCACCCATCAATGTCTGTCAATTTTTTTTATCAACAATTACACGCATTAGAACTGTTACAGAGAAAAGCATGAAAAATGCAAGCACAAGTTTCCAATTAGTAAATTATTAAAAGATGGTTTCCTTTTATTTGAAAGTATACCTGTATCAGGTGCCATATCTTCTGCATGCTAACTGATTTTTCCTCCAGATACATCAAGAGCCAAACTTTCATAAGCACCCCTGAAAGCTGTAGCAGGCTGCCAAGAAAAAATAAAGAGTAAATATATATCAAACATATAGGAAAAGGTTATGTAAGAGTTCAGAACAAAAATGGCTAAAAGTATTGTACTCCACATTAACAGGTTGACTTAATGCACAAGAACCTAAAGGAAAAGGAAAAGGGAGGAATCACCAAACCAGCACACATCTGAAGTAAAATACTCAACTGCTGCAGCTGCACTCCTAAACAATCACCAAGATGCCTGCTCTTGCCTGCGCAATCAGGGAAAAAAATTGCTATAATAGAGCTCAACAAAAAACAATTAAACTATGCTTCTATTCAAGAACCTTGAACCTAACCTGCATATTGAATGCAACCATCTGAGCACCATGCATCCACCCAAAGAGTATGGCTTGTAATTTGAGGAGTTGACCCGCGTTCCCTTTGGTTATACCCGCAGTACATTCTTCAAATGTAAACACTTTAGAAAAATGAACATACTCGAACTCCAGAGAATTAATTACTCAAAATTTCATATTGTAAATAAATAGTTAAAAAAAGTTCATACTCAACATGTCCAATTACGAACTATCGTCTTCATCATTCCCTACATTCAATTAATTATAAAATAGTTAAAAACAAAATTACATATTGTAAGTAAATAGTTAAAAAAAGTTAAAACTATAAATAATTATACTTTACCTGTAGTCAAATTATCTTCCTCAATAGGTGAGCCCAAGCTTGGAGATCCACTAATGCCTAGAGGGGAAACGCTGCATTTAAACAATTATAAATCATTACACACAATAAGATTTAATAGATATAAGAACCAAAGCACAATTAAAATTTTAAACTTCATACCCAATATGTTTTTTTGGACAATTCCTTTTGTCATGTGTCGCTCCAATAATACCACAATAAGTGCATCGACGACTTTTTGGCTTGGACGTCTCCTTCCCTCTTTTAAGACGTTTCCCGCAGCCCTTGAAACTAACTTGACTTGGCTCGCTATATGTGGACTGGCGAGGTCGATTCACTGTTGTAGAATCCCCAACACCACTGTTGTTCTTTGATTGGTTCATATTGGCACGATATTGTAGCAAATAATCTTTAAACTTTAAGAATTCATCTTCATCCCTCAATACATCATCAATTAACTGATTCGAAACTTGGCTCAAAATAGCACGACGTGAAAGTAAGGATATGTCACATGCATTGCTCACCTCAACCCCAACTCCATCAAATACCGTTCCCAATTTTGCCTCCTTTGTCCAACGACGTAAAATATAGTTTGTAGGCAAATAGACAATATCATTTTTCCTAAAAAAAGCCAACATATGCCTACATGGTATTCCTTCGCATTCAAATTTTTTGCAACTACAAGAGATAAAATTTGAATCTTTATTTTCAAGAAGTTCTCGTACTCGACTAGATTTTCCATCCAACCTTACCACCTTGTACAAGTTGGTCGTCTCATCAACACCCTCAAATGTCACCTTATACAACATACTTTCCCACAACTCTTCCTGAAACTTGTAAAAAATTACCCTAGTATATGAATCTGCCATTTGCTTCTCCATTAGAAGTGGGGTTTTAAGACATGGTTGTTCATTGATATTCACATGATCATCATTTAACTCTTCATGTCGTTGTCTTGCAAGCCCCCTATTAAACCTTTGGATGAAGTCTGTAAGAGAATCCCTCTTGTCTCCATATCTCTTGAAGAATGCATGATGGCTTTCAGCACGCTGACTACTAGACATACCAGCCGAAAAAATGTGTCTCACATAAGAAGGTATCCATTTCTCTCGCACCACATACAAGGAATTCAACCACCTGTGCTCCTTCAAGTTAGCTATTTCAAGCAATTTCATCCATCTATCATCAAATTCTTCCCTACTTTCAGAATCTCAAATACAACTTTTAAATGAGCTGTAGAAAACATCATATGTGGATGGACCAAGTTTCTCAGAGAATTTATTCAAAATGTGCCATATGCAAAATCTGTGGTGTGTTCCTGCAAGTTTGCTAGCAATGGCTTTTTCAATAGCCAAATCTTGATCAGTGATAATCATCCCGGGGGGAGGGCCTGGCATGAAACTCAAAAATTGAGTAAATAACCATTCAAACGACTCAGTAGACTCATCACTCAAAAATGCGCAAGAAAATGTAACTGTTTTCCAATGATTATTAACCCCTAAAATCGGTGCAAATATCATCCCATACCGATTTGTGTTGTACGTAGTATCAAATACAATCACATCTCCATAATAAGAGTATGCCATCCTCATAGATGCATCTGCCCATATTACATGAATGAGCTTACCATCACTATCAGCTTCAATAACATATCTAAAAGATGGGTTATTTTCTTGTTCAGCCAAAAAATGTTCATATAACAAATCAGCATCATGGCCATCCAATAATTTACGTATTCTAGTTTGCTCATTTCTGATATCTTTTTCTGTGCACCCTATGTTTCCCAAACCCCCTGACTGTAGCTCCAATATACTCATTTGTTGATTGGTAGGAATGTTAGCCATTGAAAACTGTTGGGTGAGACTCTTCTTAATATCACTAACCTTACGATGTGATCGTAAAAAACCTACTTTCCTTGGAGTGGCTAGTGGATGGTTGTGACCCTCTTCAAAAATGGAAACGACAAAATTGGTACACGACTTTGACTTCACAACTCGAAGTCTTGCCTTGCAACCCTCTCGTGTAATACCACGACGCCTTTTATTTTCTCTAGTAGCATCACTATCAATTTTCATTATCCTCTCCCCTTCCTTGGAACAAACATATTCTTTCATTAATAAATCATTCTCCCTATCCTTGCACTTACTCCTCCTAGTAGAACTAGCACGAACACTAAACCCCCCTTCCTTTGCATAATTGTTGTAAAATGTATGAACATCATCAATTGTAGCAAATTCTTGTCCTAAATTAGGTTTGTGTTCATCACTAACTTGAGGCACGTATGAATTGGTTGATGCTTCACATTGAGGTTCATTTGGTAATTGATTCACGTTTGAGGATTCTTCCAAATTTTGCAAAGGCGGATCATGTTCATAAGAATCCAAACCATCAACGTCCATATTTAATCTGATAGAAGATGAAATAAATTAAATATAAATTAATGATCTTAAATAAAAGCATGTTCATGATTGTTTTACATTGCACATTGCATCATTAATAAATAAACAACCAATTTATAATTAAATGGCAAAAAACTTTTTAATCTTAAATTGCTAGCAAACATATTGCATAACTCTAAAGCTTGCTGGTAACATATTTAATATGTGTATGTGTGCATATCTATATATATGTAATGCTTTGATCTAAATCATACTCAAAACATCAAACTGGGGGACAAATTAAAATATGATCTACAATAACACTAAATTATCGTACTGAGGTTTTTGTTAAAAAAAGAAAGAAGGGGGTGTTGCTTAGGTAAGTTGAATACCAAGTCATATATGATCTTGTGTGTGTGAGAGAGAGAGAGGGAGCGAGAGAGCAAAGGAACAACTAAAAAGATTAACAGAAAGGGCACATGTTGGAAAAATATTGCTGATGATAACTTCTTCTCTCCCAAAGCAGAACTCAAGAAACAATATTTCACCAGGAAGAATTTCTATTGACATGTAAGGAGTCAAACACTATGTTGTGTTGCAATACCCCTTTTAAAGTGTAACAGAAATCAATTTTTTTTAAAAAAAATACTAACTAGTTTTCATCCTAATCACAAGCGAGTTTTAACTTGTTCCATGCCAGGAATGACTTCTATAGAACCATAAGGAGCATAAAATATTTTTTAGTTGTGATACCAGCTTCAAAATGGAAAGGAAATCATTTATCAAAAACGCAACAGGTTTTAGCTTAATGCAAACCCCCCCCCCCCCCCCCCCCCCAAAAAAAAAAAAAACACAAAGACTTGTTTCAAATTGAAATATTCAACCAGTTACTACATATGATAAGGCTGCATTTCTACTGCATGTTCAAGGGCACATAGCATAAAAAAGACATGCACAAACACCTAAAACACAACTGATCTGTTTTGGGGCTTTGAGAATAGAAAACCATTTATCTGGGCCACCAGGCTTGAAAAAACAAATGCTTCAACAAGAAATCTCATTCTCACAACAATTTCCAGAAAAACTAAACCAAACACAGCGGAAGTCAGTGTAAATATTGAAAATCCCACAAGTTTTTAATTCCTATTTCAGACATCCAAATAAAAGAGACCATAGATTTTCAAAACTCCATGGACATGCCGAACAGAAATGCTTCTGTAATAAATATACAGGGTTAACTCCAATGCGCAGAACCTGATTTCACGAAGGCAAAGTTTGCTAAAATGCCAGCCAGACACTAATCCTCTCTTCAAGAGGTTGTGCTTGGAAAAAAAAAAACAGGGAAGAAGAAAAAAAAGGTAGATCAGAAAACTAGTAAAAGAACCTCTATAGTAACTAGATCCAAACAGAGGGTTAATGATTAATACCAGTCATGATTCCAGATGCCAAAAATAAGAGAAATCATAATTGCCAAATTTCTCCTAAATTCATTTCATTTTTCACATTGAACATCCTGCCACAGGCTTTGGGTTACATAAAGTAGAGATTTTCATTTTGTAACTTTTGGAAAATTAACATATTGGTTTTTAATACTAGAGTGGCATTGCATATCTAATGTGTGTAATGTGTATAAAGACACTTTTGAACTTGGTTTAATGTTAAGAATGACAGGGTGAATATTTTCAGGATTTCCGAATCAAGTTCTAAAACTAAAGGAACTGTACTAAGTGAATTTGCAACTGTAACAAAAAAACAACACTAACCCTTAGACTAAACTAATCCTGACTACATTAATCTTAGTTTAAAGAACCCAAAAAGACCCAACTAGTTCATTGCCATGTAGGATCACTGAGCACCGTTTTCCAACTATTCACTAAGCGCATGTATTTAAGAATCAGTGGTCCGATCACTCTGATTTTTGGCAAGCCTGTCACATAGAAAGAATATTAAATTCAACGTTCAATTTTTCAAAATATCCATTTTATATTGATCAAAACGCCAAGTCCTCATATTAGAAAGTCGTCACAGGAATGAGACTCATATATATATTACTAATCTTGTAAGGACGTTCTTACGCTCTTATCGTAAGGACACTTTTACTGTGATAGGAATTTTTAAAAAATTAACTTTAAAATTTAATCTTTCATTTCAAAATCCTCTCTCTCTCAAAATTCAAAGGGACTGACATAATCTTCTGACAGGTTGGGAATTGATGATAGATTGAGATAAGAATTCCTCTCTCATGTCTTGGGTGGATTATCAATTTCTTGTCTTGGATTAAAAATGTCTTGTTGAGACGAGAAGACCTTCCTTCTTCTATTGCCTTTTTCGCCATCTCCCCAAGCTCTCTTGCTATGTTTTTTCTCTCCTGTCCTTCCTTTGCTTCATCTATCAGCTGGTCTATATCTTTATTCACTACTTCTCTCTCTATCAGCACCTCAAATTTCTCTTCAATCCCCTACTTCATTGCAAACTCAGACCCTACCCTCATAATGCTATGACCAATCTACTAGTAGTGATGGTTGGAACTAAAATGACTTACATAGGGCGAGCCCCTTCTAGTTCAAATAGAGGGCAATCAATGATGCATGGATAGCTTTGAAAACAAGATGAAGAGTGTTACTGTGTTTGCAAATTTGGGTCGCATGGATCTTATCAATCAAGCCATTGTTGGCAATTCAATCACATGAATCCATCTCAAAATGCAGAAGTCGATGTACGAATTTTGGATAAATTCTGGTACAATCAACCCACAAGAAAATGCAAAAACATATTAACAGCAAAAGCGAGAACCAAAAATGAAAGAAAAAAAACAAGATTTGCATACTGAAAAAAACATTTCCAGAGAAGAGCACTACTTTTCTATCAACTAATCAAGATACATAAACATCGATCTTCTCGGGCCTATTGGAGGGTTCAATATAATAAGAAATAAACCTCCATGAGAAGCACTTCCCAACAACTTTTCCCATCAAGTAATCGAGAAAGTGATCTCTTTGTCAATACTATCCTATAAGTATAGTTTGGACTACCACTTTAGTTTATCAGATTACAGTATAGTTTGGATTCTATTTGTCAATACTATCCTATAAGTATTTACACACACACAAACACACACACACACATTTTAAACTAAACACAATCTTCCCCTTCACCATCCTTTTTTTTTTGGTCAATTATTTATTCAACAACTATAAGATGTTTTAGAATGAGAGAAAATAATAATGAGGAGTGATTTAATTTCTCACTAAGAATTAAATTGTCATTTACAATAGAAGATGAAAAAAAAAAAAATCAAATCAGTCGACTGTTAGCATGAAGCAGTCGACCGACAGAGAGGGGTTTTTTCTAAAATTCGAATCAGTCGACCGATTCATTGTAACAGACGACTGTTAGGCAGCCAACAAAAGTTTTTGAAAAATTTCATTAAGTTTCTTGGTACCCAAACGCAGTAGGTATGTTGGATACCTTCCAACATTGATTTTTACAAAAATCCTCTCTCTCAACAACCCCCACATTTCAGATCTAAAAAAAAAAA
>JAESVK010051630.1:660-20035 GCA_017140935.1 Hamamelis virginiana | reverse complement strand
ATATATATATATAACTTTGGTTACAATGTGTGATCAGCACTAATTGGTCAAGTTGGATTAATGTATTTTTACATATATTGTGATAATTTTAAGAAATTTAAAATTTATCAATGTGTGAAGTGTTTATGATATATATTTTGGCTAAAAATCAAATTTTCTTTTATGCTAATTAAATAAGAATTTATATATGTATATATACATATATTTCTCGTTCCCGCCAGTGAACTGGGAACATTTGATCGAGATGAGGAGAAGCAGTCCGGCATGGTAACCCGGACTGCGAATGCGCTTGCCAGGACGTCAGCTCTGCGGGTGTATAAGGAAATAAAGTTGCACCATTCTTAACACATTAAGGTTTTAGAAGAGATGGTAAGCGCTGATCCTAACATGAGATATATCCAATTTTTATTACTATTTATTCTTTAGTAAGACTTCCTGTGAATAGATATCTGAGTTTCGTTTTCATAGATCCATTTTTTCGAAATTGACATACATATATCATGAGTGTTTGTTTTAAAAGTTGGTTGACTCAACCTAGTTTACCACTCAATATGATTCTTTTTAATTATTTTTGGTTGTCTTCAAATTAATTTGATAGTCATATCGGAAGGGTTCCCTTCATAGATCCATTTTTTCATAATTGACATACATGTCTCATTAGTGTTTGTCCTAAAAGTTGTGTTGGCTCAACCAAGTTTACCACTCAACATGATTCTTTTTAATTATTTTTTGGTTTTATCTTCAAATTTGATAGTCATATTGGAAGGGTTACCTTGCACAGAAAGAGTCCAGAGGACAGCTACTTAATTTGCACTTGAGAGTGCAGAGATCGGCTACAAATGTGAATGATAGCATGCGTCTTATAAACAGACTTTTACTGGCGCTTTCAGAACTTCTGAGCATGAAATGTGTCAGCGGCATTCTTCATACTTGTGCAACTTTGGGTGAGAGTTACATAATAGTTGTTCAGAAATTTAGTAATGAATTTATCACTTTATAATTAATGCTATATATGTTTCTTCTGGAAAATAATGCAATGTTTCCACTTTCTTCACTTTGAATTCATCTCTGAAATTAACACCTAGTTTCCTTGGAAGAATTTAGGTTAGGATCCATTCTTGAAATAAGCTTGGGCAAGTAGGTAATGACACATTTCTTAGAAAACGCTTTGGCAAATACAAGGAGATATCTGTACCAAAATGAGAGATTTTAAGTTAGTTATATTTGCCTTTATTTGTTGTTAAGATTATGAATCAGCAATGCAACAGGGCACCAATAAAGTAATGACGGATGTATTCCTATTACTTTTAGTATTGTTCCTTATTATCCTATTTACGGTTCATGTAAACTTCAATATGTTCCGCGATGTGTATGTCCTTGAGTGCTGTTGGTAATTTGGTATTGTTTTGTTCCTTTGCCCTTGTGCTTTCCAATGTTTCCCTAGTACTTGCCATACCTGATTCTTAGATGTTTTTCCAAGGTTAGGTGATCGGGAGAAAAAAAGGCTGTACGAGGCTAAATACTGCCAAAGTTTGTTTGATGTGCACTGAAACCCACTTTTCTATTAAATAGCTGTCCATGACATGCATCTTTGGTATTGGTTTACGATTTTGTTGATTTCTTTTTTATCCATTGATAGTTGTTCACCATCATCACTTGTCTATTTTGTTTTGAAAAAAAATATAAAAAATACATGGGTAGATTTTATAGAATTATTAATGCATGTGAAGCTTTGCTGTAGATCATCAGCATTTAGTACGTTATTATGGGAAGGAGTAACTATTACTACTTTAAATTATTGTGAAATTGGAAATAAATGCTAAATTCTATAAATAGTAATATCTTGGCTTCCCCATCGAAAATTTATATCTCATCCAACTACTTGTGATTCTGATGTAATTATATGAAATTTCACAGATATTGCTACTAGACATTCTCAGAAATGTTGTGAGAGACTTGTGGCTGCGGGTGCAATTGACACTTTATTGAACCTGATCCGCTAGGTCAGCCAAAGCATACCTGATCGGGAAGTTCTAAAACATGGGCTCTCCACTCTTAGAAACCTTGCCCGATATCCATACTTGGCAGAAGTGCTGATTGATAGTCATGGATCTGTAGAAACAATTCTCTGGGTGTTGCTAAGGTTTATTTGTCATTTAATTTCAAACTATTTTATTTTATTTTACTGTCTCTTAGTGATTCATTTCAATTTTTCAAACTTCTTTTTCAGGAACAAGGAGGAGGGATATGTTATTGCTTCTGAACTTTTGAAGAGAATATGTTCATAACAGAAAGGTATTAAGCTGTACGCAATTTACCTGCTCTTTTGAAGAGGCTATACAGTCTTGTTGAGGATCTTACAAGAAAAATAAGCAATCACTACAAGAAAAATTGCCTTTAGTAAGGGTAGACAATACTTACTAAAGCCCAATTTTGGATTGCTAAAACCTTTAGTTACGATCGGTCGACTCTTACTAGGTGTTACTAAAGCATACCATGGCTAAAACCTTTAGCAACGACCATAACCCTTACTAAAACAGACTCTTTTGCAACATCAATTAACATACCTTTAGTGAGGATCAAAGGCCCTTGCTAAAAATTTTGGAAAAAAATAAAATAAAAAAATTAGTAGAATAAAATTATTGGAAAATATTGAAAGACCTAATTTTAAATGATTCTCAACCATACAAAAATGGAAACCTTTATTTACAATTTTAAATGGTTCTTTGACATACATTTTGAAAGACCCAATAGTTGAACAACATTTAAAAAAAAAAAATGTTCCAATGTACGAGAAAGTCAATTTTTTTGCCACACCAAGGTCATCCCGATTTAGTGTTGAATCCATCTCGTCTAGTAGATCTTCAGCAATTCTCTTCGTCAAGAGAAGTGGATGATTCACACATTTATTTCAAAATCTGCTTCAAAGCAAACAATATTTGATTATTAACTTGATGAAGGGAAAAAAGCAATTTAAACATAAAATACAAGAACATGTTAAGTGCACAACAGTATTATACCAAGTCTGAAATGCAGAAGCTAAAGAAGGTGTGCATTTGAAAGTTCATGGTTTTTGAGGAATTGATCAGAAACAATATAAAAACTATTTTTATACTCTAGCAACAATTGGTAAAATGATACAATCACAAAGTTGAAATTATTGAGTTGATGCCTATTCAATTGTCACTATATATTTTTAGCACTGCTACAATTCAAATTGTGCATAAACACATTAGCCAAAAGTTTGAGAAAAAAGGGTCAATATCCAAAGGGCAAAAGCTACATACATGGTCCTGATCTTTTCAAACAATTTAGCACTTAGCATTTAGAGACTTTTACCACTGCATCAAACAATTAGTGGCCTCTAAAGTTTATCGATTCAAAAATCAGAAGCTACATTATCCATTTCGAAGCAATCAACTCAAATCCACAAGTTTTTAAATAGCCCTGTTCCTATCAAAGCAATCAACTCAAATCCACAAAGTAACAAACTAACTGAGAATATATATGTGAGTAAGAAAATTCAGTTGCTAAAGGTAAAATCATAATCTCCCATTAAACTGTCTACTCTTAAATGGAACTTGCCAACCTATCTAGCTGCCTCTCGTTACATGTCTAAACAAACTCAGTTGCTAAAAAACGTGAGAACAGAATGCAGAAATGAAAGGTGCTGCTTTGTCATTCCATTTACAAGATACATCACAAATCATTCTTGCAAATTAGTAATCCCCATTCTGTGGCCATGATATTTAGAATCTAAAGACTTTCGCTTCTTACAACACAAAAGACCATACTTATTTCTCACCTTGAGCCTTTGTCTTTGAAAACAATGGTTGGAATAAAATCCATCAAAACACAATTCTTGGGTGCAAATCGTATGTTACAAGCAACCTGGAAGATCCACAAATTAAAGTATAGTTGCATTAGCTTCTAGAGATAATAGCAAAAGTTCTTCGATGTGTGCCTGTATACAAAAAACAAAAGCCGGGACAATTACGGTGCATGTGATGTTGGAAAGGCAGAAATCAAACCAGGTCCTAACACGTTCACTAATTGGGTACAAAGCATTGCATTGCGAACAGGAATGGATAACCTTTGGTTGCACCTCACTTTTAGCGTCTGGTAAATGTACAACATGCCCAGAAAAGTCAATTGAGCCATATGGTTTCAACAAAAGTCTCAGTGGCTGCCTTCAAAAGATGTTCATTTGCTACAGGTGTTTACTGTTATAAATATTACTGGTCATTACTGAAACTACCAATTTTTAAAATGTGAAGATGACTCCAAACTTTTTTTTTTTTTTTTGTAACAAGCATCACCTTGTAGAGGGAACTGCGAACCCCAATGGAAAAGAGGAAATAAAGCCTGCACATATATTAAGTACCAACAAACAAAATTACATAAGGTTATTCAGTGATTGAGAAGGAGTGTACCTTGCGCTTCCTGTTATCCAGGGGCTGAACTTCGATAGCAAGGTACCCTTCGACATCATCAGCAGTAACAAGATAGTTTGGTTGCTTTGCCCCTGTCATCAGAAATATTTTTAGACCCAGATTTTCAGTTAAGGAGTAAGGACCAAGGAAAGGAATGAAATCATGAAATGAAGATCACAAAGACAACTAGGGGAAGAGTAATACCTTCAATGTAGTTAACAGATCCATCTTCCCAATGGCGTACCCACTGGCAGTGCAAAAAAATAGGGCAAGATTTTAAATGAGTAATGTACAAATCCAACACATATAACCCATGATATCCTAGAGATTTCAGTAACCAAAACCACTGATAAAGGAGATACAAGAAGTGAAATTTCAAATGCAAACCTCGAAATTACAACTGCAGCTGCTTGTTGCAATCTTGCAATCTATTTAATTTGCAATAGCCAACAGAAAAACTAAAATGGGAACTTGGAGTAACATTAATGATTCAGTATTATTAAATTTCCTTGTGATTCACCTGATTCTAACAATCAAATTCAATCTCTGACTGTCTTTTATGTAGGAATGTTCGAGGCCTGGCTGCAAAAGAGAACAAGGAGAGAAGATTAAGAGAGGCTGTTGAGCTCTTGAAACTGATAGCAAATGCGTAAGAAAATTTCTATTGTCGAATTTGTCATGTAATGAGTAAAGAACAAAACTTCCACGTCTCTAGTTTGGATTGATTTTATAAGTTGCATGATTTGTGTATTGGGTGTGTAATATTTGCTGAAAAATGTTAGATACAGTAATCTATATTGATGCATTTCACCTATGTAGACTCTGGCTAATAATGCATTCTCTTGACTCTTTTGTATTTTTATGTTGTTTTTTCTTCATGCCCAACAAAAATTTACATGAAGTATTAAGTAATGAAGCATTTCATCTAGTTGAATACTGAGTAGTGAGTACACCCATGAAGAAAGATCAGTTATTAATGCTGCTTTCACATTCTGCCTCTCCTTATAGTTCATTGCTTCTCAGGATTCACACCTTAGAAATTGTAGCTCTTTTAAATGGTTCAAGGCTGCAGGATTACATTACCCCTAAAATCAGAACATACCCAAACACAAGAAGCCAAAACTAACTAGTATCGATAACCGATTGGTGTGCTTTTGTCTTCAATTCCAGCCCATTGACACAATGTTGTTGATGGAAGTTCAATGTTTTCTACAATTAGGTTAAGATTAGATAGTATATAACCAAACCAAATCTGATTGGACAAAAACATATCAAACTAACTTTTGAGCTCTTCCTCACACCCAATCCTCCTTTCTCTTTACTTGAGCTTACCACATCCGAATTAATGAGATGAACCTTCTGTTTCTCCCCTGTGTCCCCCATAAGAATTTTCTATTCATTCTATCCAACTCTTTAGTGACTGCCTCTGGGAGCTTGTTTAGCTGCATAGTGTATATTGGTACTGTGCTTGTGAATGTATGTGTAACACCCCACACAGGGTTACCCCTATGCGGAAATGCCACAGTGACATAAAACACCAAGCGCTTATCTTTTGAGTAATTTCTTTTTAAAATTAACACAGTTTTTCAAAATACGCGTGCGGAAGTCTTTAAATATTTTTTTTTTTCAACATCTCAACAATTAAAGATAGCGCTGAGTACTAGTTTGTATCCTGAGTACAGTCCCGTAATGTACCCAAATTCCAAAAACATCCATTTAGTTTACTGAGTTGGATAGAGTCTCATGCTGATAACGTGTCATCCTCTTAAAGAAAACACATAGCAGAAAAATAAACAAACACCAGGATTTACATGGTTCAGCAAATTGCCTAGTCCATGGTGAGTCATTTTTTATTATTGTTATTCATATTACAAGAATACAATATTTTCTTATCTCAATACATTCAGAAATATTCACATCCTTCCATATTCTCATATCTGTCAACAAATTTTATCATCAACCAAATATCACATAAATAAATCATCATATCTGTAATTCATTTATATATATTACAGAATATATCCATTACTTTTTCACAATAAATAATTTTACAGTACATGCATGCTTTATGCATATGACAGATATATGATGCAATGCTCATGCATTCATACCTGTCATTTTCTCTGTTCTGCTTTTCCTGCAAAACATCAACACATAACAGATGGCTACCTCATTTTTAAGGTACTCAACCATCTTAACCACAACAGCATCCCCTCCTTTTTAGGATGTATATCACCCAATCCCCACCTTTTTAGGACCTACCGCGATTGTCACTCATTGACAAGAGGATTTACGTACTATTTTTAGCAAGGGTGATATATTAGTGCACTAACTGTTTCCTAGGATCTTTTGTCCTATCGGTGGTATCTCAACTCCACAGTTACAAAAATAATCATAAATGCATATGATTTTCTATGCAATATATTTCACATGTAACTGTGTCTCATGCCAGATGCAATTATGCAATACATATGGCATACATCTCATATCAACAATTCATGTATGTCAATTTGTGCATACATTTCATAGTATATCAGCTCAACATTTATCTCATATCAACTGTTATATCAGTGATATACAAATAAATCATTCTGCTCACTCAACTTGAGCCACCACATGTAACTGTGCCACTGTAACACCCCGTACTTCTCCAAGTAACAATATTGTCCGCTTTTCTTGCACGCGTAACATGCGCGCCCATTTACGCATATCCACATGACAAGTGCACGGTTTTATTTTCTTAAAACACATTGTTACTATGAGATGTATGGAATTTACTGTTAAACCCAGTCACTTTCTCATAACGTCATCACCACATGCCATATGCCAATTTTATGTGCAATAATTATGGCAATCATCATATGTATGTATTTTATACATAACAATTAACATGCTTCATCATTTTATTCATAATAATAACAGCATGTTATAAACTTTACAAATATCACATGCATATATTAACAGTTTATATATATGCCAATATAATTTCCATATCTTGTATTTCCAAGGTCTTTCACTAATCATCATGATTTTATAAAAATCAATTATTCATGAAAATTAACTATTTTCCAAAGACTCACAATTTGGAAGATAGTTAATTTTCTATCCACATGTATTTTCTATACAATAATCCATTCTTTTTGGCCAACTTTGCACACTTATAACTCCTTCGTTACTCATCCGATTTGGATGATTCAAGATGTTATAGAATCTGTGTGATATAAGCTTTCAAAATATCATGGTGGTGTATAACACCTCCCATCCGAACATATTTAAAAATGATGCCCAAGTAGGCTCGTTAATAAAATTTCCGATTTTTCGGCAACTTTGGTTCTCAATTTCTCTCACAATTCACATCCAATTGAAGTGATTCGAAGTTCTAAATTCATATAAAATCAATCTACATCATATATGTAAAAATCATAATTTTTCGATAAACTATGAAAATACACTTTGTGTCACTATTAAAGCTTCAAGGAAACTTTCTCTCTCTAGAAATTTCCATTCATCCATAGGTCTTTTTCCATGATTCTTGTCTCTAAAAATCCATAAATTCAAGCTTTACAATATACTCAAATTTCAGAATTTTCGGACATATACACAATATACTACAAATTTTCAAAGTTTCAGTATTTCTAAACTTCAGAAAATTATAGAAATTTATCTACTCATCGGAAAATTCCCAAAATTGATACACATGATCTTGAGTTGATATAATTGATGGGAAAAATAGTCCCAAAAGTTTCAGATTTTCATTTTCATATAAAAATCCAAGATTTGAAATCCCCATATTTCATTGTTATGATTTAAACCCATCCAAAAACAGTTTTTAGTAAAAAAAATCATAACTCTCCACACAAAATTCCAATTAAGTCAAGGTCGGATTCGTTAGAAAGCTAATTGAAAAACCTACAACTTTCATGAAGAAGGTTTAGATCAATTCGGCCTCTAACCAATTCAAAAATACCCAAACAGTATGCTCTATTTTGAAATTCAATTTGTTCTAAATTTTCCTAGAATTTTCTAGGCAAACAAACACCTCCCAATTTCACCAAATCATGATATAAGCTCATCAATTAAGCTAAAATCAAGATAGAAAAGAGTAGGAAATGCCAACCCACTATTATTTTCTTTCAAACTCAACATGAAATATGTAAGATAGTAGAACTCTACCTTGGTTGTGTGTATGTTGAACTTCAAGTGCTTACTCCTTGCCAATTCCAAGAGTACTTCTCACTCTTTTCTTTCTCTAAATTCTTTCTTCTCTACTACTTGTGTATTCATTAGCATTTGAAATGTGGTATTTATAGAGAAATGATTCATCTTCCATTCTCAAATTTATCCACCATTCTTACATCCATCCACCATTCTCATCTTCCATTCATATATACCCACCATTCACATTTATCCACCATTCATATTTACCCACCATTCACATTTATCCACCATTCATATATACCCACCATTCACATTTTAGATGTCACCCAAGGGTGTACATAAATTCTCATGCACCCTTCTTAATTGATGACCACATGGCACATTTCATTGCCCAATAGCAAAATGCCAAGTGTGCAATAAATAAAATAAAATAATAATAATTAAGAAAATTTACTATTGAAAATTTACCATTAGAAAATTTACTATTCAAAATTTTGGGGTCTCACAGTATGTCAGTTGATTAATCCCTCTGTTATTGATCTTTTTACATTTAGGAATGCTATTGACCATTCCCTCTGCACCTTTCATTAGTAATGTAAGAGAAGACCATTTTATATTTAGCAATGCTCACCTATTGCTCCAATGCCATGCAAAACTCTTCAATGCAACTCCATATCTCATTAGCATGTTTCTCTGTCGGTATAACGCTAGTGTGATATTGCAGACCCTCGTCGAGACGCATATCCATTTCCTTCCCCAAATTTTCTGCTCAATAAAATGTCCCAACTTTTCCTAGATTGGAAGGAAGTAGTAGGTTAAAGCATCTCCAATGGTATGTCATTTGAGGTGCCATTGCCAAAATTTGGTATTAGCACCCAAATAAGTTTCTTCAATGGTGTGCCATTTGAGGTGCCAAATTTTGTCAATAACATACTGTTAATTTTGACACCACAAATGGCATTTGGCCATTTGAATAGGATTAAGGCATTGGAGTACATATGTGCTAAAGTTTGACATTGATACCATTTTGTGCCATTTGAGGTGCCAAATTTTGGTATTGGCACATTGAATGACATAAATGCATTGTAGATGCTCTTAGCATCCATTCTTGAAATAAACTTGGGCAAGTAGGTAATGACACAGTTCTTAGGAATAGAGGGCGGGGGAAATATGCCCTGTATCCAGCCCCTCGAACAAACTCTCTCACCAGGACAAGGAAGGTTAACCCCACCAAAATCCATCTTGAGGGGACTGATTCACATAGAGGAAAGGGAAGCAACGGAAATAGTGAAAGAATACTGTAAATCGTTTTCTTGAGCTTTCATAGAGATGTTTCTCAGGATTGAAACCTTAGAAATTAAAGCTCTTTTAAATGATGTAAAGATGAAGGACTACATTCCCCTAAAAAACAAGAACATGACCAAAAAGGAAACAGCCAAAACTAAATGTGCTTTTGTTATCAATTCCTGCCCATTGACACAATGTAATTGTGTTTCGTTTATGTAGGTGGGTATTAATGTATTCTCTTGATTATACTCTGTGTTACTACACACCTTTTTGTTTATGCTCATTCTGCTCTGTGATGATGAAAAGTTGAAAATTAAGTACACCCTAAGATCTGTTATGATTCTCTCTCTCTCTCTCTGCCTCTCCTTGTACTTGAATGTTCCTAAAGATTCATACCTTAGAAGTTAGAAACTAGAGATCTTTCAAATGGTGCAAGGCCAATGGCCTAGCTTCTCAGCACACACAGAACAGAATAAAGTTTTAACAGAAAAAAATTTAAGAAATTTTAAAAAATAAATAAATAAACTGCAGCCTCACAGAGATTAAAATTTTTCTTTAGAAACTCCAAAAGTTTACCTTACCAAAAAAATTATACCACCAGAATTTACATTCCAAACCTAGGCAAAAAGATTCTATCCCAACTTTTGAGCCAGTCAATGATTCATGAAGGATGACTGCGGTGCTAATTGCCTATTATAATAGTGACTACAACTTTCTCAATGCAAGTTCTCACCAATCTATTGGTGACCTCTTTTTAGATAAGCTATCAGATCCTAAACAAATTCAACAATCTGATTCAAGGGGATTCTCAGTAAAACGGCTGACAGGGAATTGTTAAACTATTTTCATAAATGGGTATAAATTCACTATCCTTTGAGTCCACCAAATTATCATGATTCAGCTTTTAAATCCATAACTCTGCAAAGTTTCTTTTTGTTCCTATAGGAATCATTTCCCAGGTAAAATTCCTAGAAAGGACATGTCTGGAGATGCAGGGTTCCTCTTCATGGGAGACAAGATTGACAGAGATATTTTGACCCCCAACTTTAAGGGCATTTTTCTTCTAGATAATTGAAAACAGAGGACATATTTTTTAAAAGATTAATTATGAAAACTGCCAACCATTTGAAAATCATGATCAGCATAATTATTAAGATGCACAACTGAAACTAATAAACTAACCTTCAGCTGAAAGATTATTCATGATTTTAGTGTGAACATAAAGGATAACAATGGAACATAAAGTATTAAAAAAAATAATAATAATAAATAAAAACTAATAAACTAACCTTCAGCTGGCTATATATATTAGAGTCATGGTAAGGTTCAGAACAGTTGTTCGGACACTTATCAGAGTAGCGTCCGGACAACTGTAAGATTATTCAATGGTGAAAGCAACATAAACATAGGAAAGCGAATGATAAACAACAAGCTGAAAGCAACTGACAAGTTGTTTTATTCAATGGAGCATAAAACAACTCAGAATCTCAAGTAAGATTATTCAACAAATCAACATAAACAACAAGCTGAAAGCAACAAATAATGGTGAAGTATTATTTTGTCACTGACAAGCTTCACAGCATCACACATATTATTTAGAGCTTCACTGTTAATATGTGAAGCTAGACATGCAGTACTTCAGTTGGAGCAACAAATAATGGTGAAGTATTTCCTCTTCGCAATGAGATCTTCAACAAAGGAAACTTCACTGTGCTGGATGAGTCAGCCTTCTTCAGCAATGGCCACCGTACCACCAAAAAACCAAAAATAAAAAATAAAAATAAAAATAAAAAGTGAATGAAAGAAAAAAAAAAAAAGAGTGATCCAAGTAATTAATAAAAAAATTTAGAAGAGCCTAAGTTAATATTACCGCGAGTTGTCCATTTACTTTGCAAGCCTCATGCCGACTCATCATTTTGAGGCTCATTTGACTCATCACTCGGTTCCATTCCAGAAGCAATCTATTTTTCATGAATAAAACAGACAAGTTAGTTGTAATAAAACTCTGAAAGCCAAATGTCTGAAAACCCAAAACCTCCCATGACACGCTTTATAGTGAATTCGATCATGACACATGTCCTCTCTCCTTAATTATGTTCTGTGACACATGTCTTTTATGTAATTGGGCCCCATAAGGATATAAAAACTATTGGAATCCACCAAGAAATTGAGTCCTACGGAATATATTGCATTCTTAAAATATCAACTTAGTTCAATGGAATTCGAATTGCTTGAACAGTGGTAAAGCTTCAAACTTTGTCTTCAAATTCATGCAAAACAATTTCAATCATATGACCAAAATCATTAAAAACAGCTAATACTTCGAGAACAAAACACATTTAGTGGGACCAACTAAATTGTGCAAAACAATTTAGAATGACGAAACACAATTCCAACCAATATGGCCAAAATAATCTAAATCAGTAAATACTAGAATGACGAAACACACATGCTCGGACGAACTACCTAGTAGTAGGTCCCATTGATATTTTATGTCGATATGAATAAATCATATAAAGGAAGAATGGAAGAGGCATAAAAGAGAAAACAATGCATACCCCAACACAGTCAACAGTATAATTGTGCCCCATTCTTGGTGTGCTTTGGATTCCGTCAGCAGGAACAGCAGCAGTGAAAGTCTTCATTTTGGGGCACCTCTTCACCGTTACCAATTCTAAGGATGGCCATTCGAAAGAAAAACACCCCCTGCAGAAACCATCAAGGTTGTAGAGACTCCAGAGATCTAGCGTTTTCAGTTGAGGAAACACAATATTGTGTATTGCCGCTTCCCCTTCTTCATGCCCTTCTTGTTCCTTTGCAACAATTTCTTCCAATTCATCGCATTCAATTACTTGCAAATCTTCCAATTTCTCAAGTGTTCGAGCTATGGTCGGCAGAAACAGATTTTTCAATTTATTGCATCTGAAAATTATCACTTCTTGTAGGTTGTGCAGGATTACCTGTGAAGTGGGGCCCTTCCATAATTGCTTTAACTTATGCAAATCTTCCAGATGTAGAACTTTTAAGTTTGCCAGTAATTCTTTCTTCTCCACAAGAGGCCCTTTGTGTTCAAGGTCAAATATATTCTCCAGTGCTTTACAATCTCCTATATACAGATCCTGTAAATTCTGCAGCAATTCAAGAGGAGCAAAACTAATAGACGATTTGGGATAAAATTCAACCTCAGATCCCTTTTGCTTCAGCGTACTTTGGGTTCCATCAATAGCAACAGCAGCAGTAAAAGTAATCAATTTGGGACATTGATACAAATATACCCGTTCTAAGGATGGCCATTCGAAAGAAAAACACCCCCTGCAGAAACCATCAAGGTTGTAGAGATGCCCGAGACCTAGCGTTTTCAGTTGAGGAAACACGATCCTGTTTGCAGCTGCTTCCACTTCTTCTTGCCCTTCCTGTTCCTTCGCTACAATTTCTTCCAATTTGGTGCATCCAAATACTTGTAGAGCTTCCAATTTCTTAAGTGTCCGAGCTATGGCTGGTAGAAACAGAGTCTTCAATTCATCGCAATTCGTTATATCAACAAATTGTAGGTTGTGTAGGATTATATTTTCGGTAGGGCCTTTCCATATGTGCTTTAACTTGTACAACCTTTCCAGTTTCAGTTCTCTTAAGCTTGCAAGCAATTCTTTCTCCTCAGCAATAGGCCCTTCAAATTCAAGGTCAAATATATGCTCCATTGCTTCACAATGTTTTACTTCGAGCATTTCCAGTTCCTTTAACATTTGCAAAGATCCAGTCCGAGGAAAAATATTTGACAATTTCCGACATGAGACAACTTTCAATATTTTTAGCTTCATCAAGGACAAGTCATGAGGAAGTACGCCATGGTATATCCCTAAGAAGTTTTTCAGCCCAGAAAGACTTAGTTTTTCAAGATCGAAGAACCCAAGCCGCTGATGTTGCTGCACTTGACATGGAATCCTCAATTTCTTTATATGGATTAAATACTCCAACTCATCAGAGTCCCTAACTTTTAGGGTTTTCAAAACGTTTAAACTATGTCCATCTAATGATAAGTCGGGAAAAACATTACTAAATCCTTCCAACTTTGATAAAGATAGATAATTTGTTTTCTGGAACAATGGCGCAAAGAAATTTAGTGAACTTATTGGGAGCCAGCCTTCACCACGTATTGTCAAATAATTTGGTTTTACATCTTCATCCGAGGAATAACTGGTGCCTATACATATTTTGAAAATCTCCAATTCAGGGAACACAAAGTTTTTAGGTATGCATCGAAGGCCATCGATATGCATCGTTAAGATGGTCAAGTGACGAAGGGAACTCAGCTCAACTATTCTAGGTAGATTCTCCTTTCCTCCTTCATATGCCCAACTGTCAGAGGCATGTTCCATGTATAACTCTTCCAACCGGGACAATCTTGGTATCACATCGTGTGGAACTATGGAAGAAATCGTCCTAGAGCCAACTTGACAAAATCTCAAATCTAACAACCTTAGATTAGTCAAATGCCTCAATGCATTGAGTGACTCTTTGAAAGTACATCTTGCAAAACTAAGAATTTCAAGTGTCTTTATCTCTCCAAGTGCAGTCATGTCCCCAAATCCCCACCCTTTTATAATTAAAGTTCGAATGTTTGTTAGATACCTGAACGATGGTTCAAATTCCCTATTGCTGGGACCGTAGTAGTAATGTTCGATGCTCCCATCAAACACTTTCAGTGCTTCCGTCCCTTTAAAGACTCCTGGAATTTGGTGTGGGTGATGATGTTGCAACAGCAATATCTGCAACTTCGGGCATTCCAAAGCATCAGGATGCTCAGTAATTAGATTGTGCATCAGTGAGATGCCAGTGTAAGATTTCAAAGTTTCTACTTTTGGCCACTCTTTCAAATTTTTCCCTGCCCTTACCAGATACATCTCGGATCCGATTGATATGGCGACATCACGAACAACATCATGCATTTTGACATTCCCTACCATATTACCGGCTAACATTAACAAACACGAAGATTCAAGGTCATTGATTATTGAGTTTGTTCTGCACCTTGCTTCATTTACTGTATCAACATTATCAAATATCCCCAGACCCATCCCATATCTTACCATATCTTCTATTGGAATGTTATGATCCTCAGGGAATAAAGAACAAAGCAAGAAGCATGCCTTGGCTTCCTCGTCCCTCAGGTAATCATAGCTAAACTTTAGACACTTAAACACTTCTTGATCGACACCTTCTATCTTTGTCGGCATTGATTTCTTAAGCACTTTTGCCGCCTCTTTCCATTCTTTCTCATCTTTGCCTCTCATTGCTCTCCCAACTGTCACAAGTGCTATTGGCAAACCTCGGCATTCTGCTGCAACTTCCCGAGCCACAGCCATCAATGTGGGAGAGCCAATGACATCACCTGCTTTTCTTCGAAACAAGTCCCAAGATTCTTGTACAGATAAAACACCAAGATGAACTATCTTCGTTTCGCTACCCATGCCCATGGTCCTACACACCTGTTTACGTCGCGTTGTGATTATCAATTTGCAACCCTCATGATCAACACCCATTGGAATGCATATGTCTGTCACATCAAGTCTTGCCCAAACATCATCTAAGATAACAAGGATCCTCTTCTCATTCTTCAATCTAACATGCAACTGACCTGCTCTTACCAATTCACTTTGCTCGAGTTGCAGACCCAACTGGCCGGTAAGTTAATTGGTCTTGAATCTTCTTCAACTCCACAGTCTGAGATACTACAGCGAACACGACCTTATCAAAAAGCTTATCTTCTTCAGCTTTTTTGGCAATCTCCTTCACCATAGTTGTCTTACCCGCGCCCCCCATGCCATGAATCCCAATGAAGTTGATCTTATCTTCCTTCAATGCCTCCATGACCTTCTCCATTGCCAATCTGGTAGTTTCAAAATTAACAAAATCTCCCGAAGACAGGAATGTCCCTATCCCTGGGGTAGGTGCCGGTTTGGATATGTCCTGAAATTTGCCTTCTTCTTCCAGCTGTGTAACCGTGTTTACTTTTTTATATGCTTTTCTACTTAGCCGGTAACACGAGATCAAATCAGGACACCATCCGAAGAAACACATCTTGTTCGCATTAGCATCTTCCACAAGTTTTTTAGCTTCCAACATGATCCGATCAGCTCTTTTCATCCAATTTTCGACCTCATCTCGGATTTCTTTATTATTGTTTTTTGCAGCTTGAATGAATCTTTGATTATCATTTATTAGACTCTCCAGTTTCTCAACTTGCTCGTTGAGATTCTTAAAGTTTCTGTTGTAGTGAATGAGATAGCCGAACTGTTGCGAGGTCGCTGCCACCAATCTTTTCCAAATATCCTCAACGATGGGAGCCACAACTGCCTCAGCCATGTCTGAGAAGGAAGGTGAGAAGATTCAGTAATGAAAAACTATAGTCGAAAGCAAAAGCATGCCTTTGCGTATCAAATTCGACCATTATCTCTCTAATGAACCCAATAGTTTAAATTATTGGCATCATGATATATGATGGCATGTTGCAATACGTATACATCTACTTTAAATTATGCATGTCCATAACTATATTGGGTGTTGACATTTATTAAATGGTTAGCACACATTATATTTGGACAGTGAGTCTATCATAATGTGCACTAAGGCCAATTATACAACTGATTTTGAAAAAATGACCGATGATTAAATATATATCCTTTTTATGCCTATCATGCATGAAAAAAAAAATAGTAACCCAATGATTTTTTCTTTTGAAACATTTAACTGAAAAATTGGCGTTATTTTAGAAAATAAAGGAGTTACAATTTTTCAGACATTTTTTAGAAATCGATGGTTCGTTCACTTTAATTTTTCACATGCATAAAAAGATACCTAATCTAATATTCGATTTAAAAAAAAAAATTATCTTGTAATTGGTTATAATTAAAGACACCACATTGTAAGGTGCATCTTAAGCAACCTTGCATAAGATGCAAGGTAAGAATATCTAATCCAACAAGAGTATGAGAAGGATATCTAATCTAATGGTTAGTTTTTAAATTGTGCTTTGCAATTGGCCCCAAGTAGATTACCTAATTACACAGACCTTAAAACAATTCTTGCATTATATATATATATATATAGCACTACTCTTACATAATACAGAAATGCTATTAATAAGTACATCTAACATAAAGTTGTGTTAGGTGATGTGGGTAGGGGTATTTGCGGAATAGATTTTAAAAACCAATTGTTGTATTAGATTGATTTCTTATGAATTTCACGTTCGTCAAAAATCAAAATGATCCAACGCTTCATTTCTCAAAACTATCACTGTGCAAAATTATGACTTTTTTATTCTTCAAAATATTAAAATTTTTCCATTCAATTATTTTAGAAACCAGCAGTTTCAGATTTATATTATATCACATGAAAAGTGCTAGTACCGGATAATTAATATGTATTTATTTATATGGAAAATGTTAGGTTAGATGTCTAGCTTGTACTTCCATGCTTCTACAAGATTTGGCTCTTGATGTGCATTGTAGCACGTGTAGATCAGCCTGTGATACATGCACGACAGAATTAATGTCAAATATATATATATAGGATGGGAAAAGATTGATCAATGACTTGGCCCACCAGACTTTACTCCTAGTTCCACTACTGTATATATGTGTATACAGGGACGAAGCTAAGTGGAGATGGGGGGCAACTGCCACCTCTCAATTTTTTTCCTTCTAATTTTTTACCCCTATAAATTTGTAAAATTTTGATTTTGCCTCCCGTAAAATATTTTTAACCCTTTCATTTTACCTTCCAATTCCTCACTTTGTTTTCCCTCAATAAAAGTCATAATCACACCCCAATGCTTTCAAAATAGAAGATGGTTGTCTATGTATTGAATTGAAATTTGATTTTTTGACTTTTATTATAAGGTGCGCCTCATGCAACTTTGCGTGAGGTGACCTCTATAGGAGCAAATGTAAATCATATTTTGAAAAAATGATTATTGGATTAGATGAATTGCTTATGAATTTTATAGTCGCCAAAAATCGTAGTGATCTAACGGTCAATTTCTGAAAAAACTAACTAAGAAAAAATGGTGACATTTTAAAGAAAAAAAAGTCACAATTTTTCATTGTGACATTTTTCGAAAACTGGCCGTTAGATCACTGTGATTTTTAGCAAACATGAAGTTCATTAGCACATCATCTAATTCAATAGTCAGTTTTTCAAAATATGGTTTGTATTTGGCTCTATAGAAGTCACCTTATGCAATTTGGCTCTATAGAAGTCACTGTGATTTTGAGCAAGGTACACCTTATGATAGAAGTCCTGTGATTTATCATCTATCAATGAATTATAAATTTTTGGAATTAAAAAATTGAGCAAATGTGTTCACGATTTTTTGGATTGGAATAAGGTACTAACAATCAATTAAAGACCACATTTATACTAGCTTTACCTAATATCATTTTCGGAAAACTATTTTTTCGCATATCTCTTTAGAATTATGCCCAAATCAACTCTTGACATATTAATTTCATAGTATAAGTTATTATGGCAAAAATTAGGAACCTAACTTTGACCAACTATCATTTATCTCTCAAGTTATCTAAATGCGATTATTACTTATCTCTATGGATCAAGTAGAATTTTGAATTCTAAAAGTGATTTTAAGCAAAACTAGTTCAAACAAGGCCAAAGTTCACATCCCCCGCGCGCGCGCGCGCGTAGTAATGATAAAGTCCACTTATGTGGATATAAGTTATATCTATATGAAGGGCTATAAATCATTGTGTGGTGCATATTTTGGAAAATTGTCCTTTGGATTAGATATTGTACATATGAATGTCATGTTTGTAAAAAATCACAGTGATTCAACGGTCGTTTTAAAAAATGTTACTGAAAAAAACTGTGATAGTTTTCAGTGGTTACAATTTTTCATTGTTATATGTTGAAATTCTAATATTGAATCACCGCAATTTGGAATTAATCGACGTGTGTGAACTTGATCATTACTATATATATATATATATATAGTCTCATTCCTGTGAGGACTTCTTATATGAGGATTTGGCCTTTTGGCCAATGTAAAATGGGTATTTTGAAAAACTGACTGTCGGATATAATTTTCTTCCTATGTATGACAGGCATGTCAAAAATTACAGAGATCGAACAATTGGTTTCTTAAATACAAATTGTTAAGTATTATATAGGTATTTAATTTTTCACAAACTGTATTTAATTTTTCACAAACTGTATTTAAGAAACCAGTGGTCCGATCACTGTAATTTTTGGCATGCCGGTCATACATAGGAAGAATATTAAATATGACGGTCAATTTTTCAAAATACCCATTTTACATTAACCAAAAGGCCAAATCCTCATATAAGGAAGTCCTCGCAGGAACGGGACCGACATTCATAAGATGAGTATTTTATCCAACGGTTAATTTTTTAACATTTACTATGCAGCTGATTAATTTATATATATATATATATATATATATATATATATATATATATATA
>JAESVK010051625.1:0-10358 GCA_017140935.1 Hamamelis virginiana | reverse complement strand
TTAATACCATCGGTCGACCAGCAGCTATACATATTGGATAATTAAATTTGAATGGATCAGATGGTATAATTGGCTTCTTACCTGACAATGAAACAGTTGGCCACTTATTTCTTAACATCGGTCGACCAATAAAGGCATAAAATTAGCATTTCACATATAATAACATGAGAATGGATTTGTTGGTCATCCGGCAAACTGATAATACTGTACTAACATAAAGCAAATTGCCACTTAAATAGATCAAACATCCGTACAAAAAAAAAAAAAAACAAAAAAATTTACAATAATTTGAAGTTGTTCAGTACATTCTTTCACTCAACCGCCTAATGATAATAGTCTATTACAATAATTTGAAACGTTAAGTACATTCTTCGCAGCATCTAACTTGGCGACAAGTAGTTCACCACATCACATTGAAGTCATCTTTTGCACCACCACCTGCATAGGTATATACAATCATAAAAGAAAGATATCAGTATAATACGCCAATTACAATTCGGTTGGTAAAATTCAATAGAGGCAGAAAAATATAATTATATCAAACGAATTCATTATGTAACTAAAATGCTTCACAGTAAACGCATAGTTCAATACCTCCAGTCGACATATACTCATCATCATAGGGTTGACTCGGTTGAGAGACATGATTCATCAAGAGAGGACAATTCCTCGAGTCGTGATGTTGACCAACTTGGCCACACGCATTGCACTTCCGATTTTCCTTTGTTTTTAGCTTCGCTATCGCCTTTTCTTTTCCACTTTTGAGCCGTTTTCCGCATCCTTTAGCTCGCACCTTCTTTGGCTCAGAATAAACTTGGGATTGGGAGATTCTACTTTGGCTAATGGCGATGTCAATTGTTGGAATTGGATTGTCATTCATCTCAGCTTCAGTAGCTTCCACAACTTCTGCAAACCTGGTTGTTCTCTCATCGCATATTGAGACAATGTCAATCAACCTCTTAACCCGCTCATAATTTTGACAACGCCGTAAAAGAATCGCAGAGGTATTAGATACACGCAAATCCACCCCTTGACTATCAAGAACAGCATTCATTTTCGCACCCTTGGACCACCGCATCTTTATGTACATATTGGGTAATTGAAAAACCCGTTTGAATTGAAAAAATGCCACCAAATGTCTGCAAGGAATTCCCTCCCACTCAAATAATTTACAGCTACATGTTGCCACTGTTGTAGTCTTATCCTCATCAATCTTACGAACTCGGACGTCCCCTGATGCGTGCTCGACATCATATTTGCATTTTACATCATCTTCAAAGACACAAGTTATGACATAAACCGGACTCTCGAAAACTTCTTCTTGAAACTTTTTAAAAATATATCGGGTATAAATGGATGCCATCTGTTTTTCCATTAGAATCCGAGTCTTGAGAATAGGCTGCTCATCAATGTCAATGTGGTCCGCATTGAGCTCTGAATGTCTTTGTTTCTTTAGTGCTCGATCAAAACAAGTAATGAACTCGTTAAGTGAATTGTTCTTGCTCAAATATTTTTTGAAAAAAGAATGACAACTTTCCGCACGTTGGCTACTTGACATGCCTGCAGCAAAGACGTGTTTAACATAAGCCGGTACCCATTTAAATCGCAAGCTATAAATCGTCTTTAGCCATGCATTGTCTTGCAGTCCACCTTTAACAAGTACATCCATCCATCTCCTGTCGAACTCATCTCGATCCTCAGAATCCCAAATACAGTATCTAAAATCAGCTTTCACAGCCTGCAACGCAGTTGCACTTAGCTTCTCGGGAAACTTACTCATAATGTGCCAAATGCACAACCTATGAAAAGTATCAGGAAGCATATGTTCAATGGCTTTTGCCATAGCCGGATCCTGGTCGGTTATGATCATGCCAGGCGGACCCCCGGGCATTGCTCTCAACCATTGCTCAAATAACCATTCAAAAGATTCAGTTGTTTCATCACTCAAAAATGCGGAACCTAACAAAACTGTTTGGCCATGGTGATTGACTCCCACGATCGGTGCAAAAATCATTGAATATTTGTTAGTTTGATACGTAGTATCAAACACAACTACATCTCCAAAAGACTTGAATGCTATTATAGAAGTTGCATCTGCCCAAAAACAGCGTCTAATGCAGTTCTCACTATCTGCCTCAATAGTGTAAGTAAAAGAAGGGTTCTCCTCCTTTTTTGATATGAAATAATCATGCAACATATTTGCATCATGACCATCCATAGATTTAACCCTATCCCTTCTAACATTATAAATGTCCTTCTCTATACAGCCGATATTTTCAATCCCTCCCGCCTGCAACTCAAGAATACTAATCTGTTGATGGGTAGGGATATTTGCTTGTGTAAGCTGTTCGGTTAAAGACCTCTGAGCAGATGAGACAGACCGATGAGATCTCAAGAAATGAATTTTCTTGGGGGTTGCCAATTGGTGGGAGTGTTGCTCAATGAAAACCCGAATTTTGTACTTCCCACTTACTGAATCCTTCACAACAGCAATTTTTGCCCTACAGTGCTGTCGCGTGGAACCACGGATCCTCTTCAATTGCTTATCTTGACCCTTCACGACTCTTTGTCCTTCCTTATAACACACATACTCCTTTCTAGTAATAACATTAAACCGATTTTTAATACTAGACCCAATTCGAACCCCAAACCCAACTGCCCTAGCATATTCGTTGTAAAATTTATACACATCATCCAGTGTATCAAATTCCTGACCTACTTTGGGTTTGCGGTTGTCATTTACCTCAGGAGTGTGAAATGCAACTGGATTGGTTGAGCATGACTCGGAAAGTTGGTGTGCATGCTCTCCATTGAACATTGTGTCTTCCATTAAACGTAACTGGATTGGATGTTTTAAAAAAAAATGTTCTTGTCATGAATGAACCAAAATAAATAAATACATAATTAATTTTGGCAAGCATGAAATCCATGATTGGGGCATCTAATCCAACACTATCTCTTTTAGGCCATGCATCTACTATCATAGATTCAACCAGAACATTTCCTAAAATGAAATAGGAAATGTATAAATGCCTAAAATGCATCTACTATCTATTTGTCGACTGGAAATATATAAATGCCCAAGATTTCTTACATAAGAACCAAGCCCAGCAAAACACATTTAAACACTCAATAATGGGGTTTAGAACAGTCTACAAACAAAACAATAGGGAAATCCCAAATGAGATTCAATGGGGTTTTCAGCAAACAGGTGGCATGCAAAGTAGATACATTCACAGGACAAAAAAAATTATGATTCATTACAAACCTAAATATGCTAAATATGCTTCATCAGTCCAAAAAACAAAAAAAATTACAGCTACATGTTGTAAGACTGGAAGCTAGGTTGGAGCAAATGCAGAGAAACCATGTGCCTAAGATTAAGATATCACAGTCTATATAATGTTTTGAATTTCCTATGCTTATACAATCCCTCAATTAACATTATAACAATTTTAAATAAGCTTGACAGCCAATGAAATGATTTGTAAAATCATTATAACAATTATAACAATAAACATTATAACAATTTTGTTATTTACCACGTTAAGTGCATGGAATGATTTGTAAAATCATTTCTATTATGTGGCCCTAAAACCCTAAATGGGACAGCCAATGAACAACAGTCTCGAACTGGTCCAAGTTTGGCCTCACTAATAAAAAATAAGCTTGACTAGAAACCAGTAAAAACTATGATCAAGACACACATTTAGGGTTTATATTTTTAGGGCAAAATAGAGGGGAAATTCTACAGAGATTAAATCCAATCGGTGGGTGCAGAGAAACCATGTTAGAAAACCCAAAAACAATCAGTATAGAGATTATCATGTGAGTGGAGAAGATGAAGTCTATTTTAGGGCAAAATAGAGGAGAAGAAATGTGTATAAGATGAAAAAAAAATGGGGAACAAACCTGAAAGTGGTGGTCTTCGACGCCGGAATAGTGCCGCCGGAGATGGAGGCTCTTGTCCGCCGGAGATGGGAGCTCTTGTCCGCCGGAGATGGGAGGGTGAGATCGGAGAAGACGAAGTTCGAAAGGGGCTGGGGCTGCTCGTGCGTGAAGAATGGTAGCTGAAAGTCACTTTCAGGTTTGTTCACGCGGGTCGCAATTCAAATGACGCGGGTCGCGCGCGGGTCGAGACGCCAATCCGGGTCGTTTAAGTGAGGATCTCATCCAGCCGTTCAAGCTCCGCGCGCTCCGATCGGACGGCCCCTGTTATTTGCGCACTTTAAGCCTAAATCAGCATTTGCTGATAAGAGAAAATCTATATATATATATATATATTCACTTGTGATAAAATACCAAAAGATACACTCATGGCACCCCTACTTATTCCAAACATGACCTTAAATTTCTCGAAGAAGTACTTGCAACAACTCTATTGGGAGGAATTTGAGCCCAACAAAGAATACCAATTAATTATTAGGTGAATTGGAAACTTATTTATTTATTTTTTAGAATTCTAGACCTTAATTTAAGTTGATATGTCTACGTAGACTTGATTGTTTTTACTTTTTTTGTGAAATGATTACTCCGGCCCAGTTGGTAAATAAGCCCAAAATAGACAACAATATCAAATATTTTGATGCAATAGATGCTCATGTCATCTCCCTAACTTAATATTTGGAAGATGTATTCTTGAAATTAATAGAATGCATCAATTCAATGTGTAGTGTATTTATTAATCAACGTCATATTCTCATTAATTATTTCCTTAAATACAATTGAATAAAAATGACTCTAGTTATTGAAACTAAAGCGTTTTATTTATTTATATATTTAATATACTAGAAATGCACCGCGTGTGTTGCACGTGGAACTTCTTCTAGGAAAAAAACTATTTTAAAAAAATCAAAAATAATATGAGAAATATAATTAAGATGACATTTTAAGACTATTGAAAAATATTTGTCATTAAAATAATTTGAGATACCTAAATTAACTACATAAAAATGATATTAAATAAAAACATACAAACTAACTAAACTATAAAATTTTCATATTATAAGTTTAAAAAACTACTAAAAATATTAGCAAAATTATGTTTGTTTTTGTATTGAAAATAAGAAATAGAGAATAATTTATTCGGTAAATTAATTGTTTGAAAACTTATGTTTTATGTGAAAATGAGTTAGAATTTGAAAAAAATAATAATTTATTAATTAAAAATATTTTTACTCTATTTTGTAAAATTTTATATTAGAAAAATCGTATCGTGATTGATGAAATTTAGTGAGGGTATGTTTGAAAACTTGAGCTATCAAATTAGTGTTCATAATTAATTTTAATTCAATTAAATAGTCAATTTATTTTGATGGGTGGAATTTCAAGAGGTGATGTCTATTTATGTATTTTTATAATTGTATAAGGATATTTTGGTCGATCAAAAGTTTTTCCAAGATTTATACTTTTATATATAATATAGATAAATATAGATATAGATGTATTGGTGATAGGAGGACTGGGGTGATCGAGCCTTTTTTTTTTTTTTTTTTTTTTTAGCCAAGCAACGAGGCCGATGTCCGAGCTATTAGTACCCAACTAATTAAAAATCCTTCTTATGGATTGATTGAATGTTTTATTAATATTTATTTATTAGTTGTGTGTTGTAATTATTTGATCTAAATAAATATAATTTTTATTTGATTTGTAGATAAAAAATTCATATATAATTGATAAATTTTAAAAAAATAATAAAAAAATTATCATAAAAGCTATTGAAAGTCAATGTATCGTTGAAATTAAAAAAAAAAAAAACTTTTGGCACCCCTATTACAAAATCTTGGCTCCGTCCGTGCTTAAAAGAGTCATTTTTGACTGATCCATAAACCTAGTGTTGGGTCCCCGCCACCTGCATTCCTAGTCTTGGAGGACCATCATAAGTTTTGGCTTCACTTTAGCTGGAGATAATACCCGCTGCACGCCTAACAGTGACTCCACTTTGATAATACCCGTCCCTACTTAAAAGAGTCATTTTTGACTGATCCATAAACTTAGTGTTGGGTCCCCACCTGCATTCCTAGTCTTGGAGGACCATCATAAGTTTTGGCTTCACTTTGGTTTGGTCCGCAAATTTATTAATGGCTAGCTTGTAGGGTCGGTTGCCAGTGTTAAGTTTCCGTTGCCACCTAAAAGCCTTAGCTTGTAGGTGGAGGACCCAATACAGGTATATAAAACTATAGCAAGCCTTTCATTTAGGCAATGCGGGACAGAGTGGATCTCATTCTTCTACAGCAGCATTAACTGATTCTATGTACTCCGCGTTGTCCTTGAATATCTTGAAACGACTCTCCTTCTTTGTGGAATCCTTATAGACACGTCTGTATTTAGCTATCCATTGCTCATGCCTCTCAGACAAGGATCCCTCCTGCAGTTTACGAGACATGGCTTGAGAAGCCCAAATTGTCAAAATGAAAAAGGCAGCTAATATACATTGCCTTTGGAGAATTGAAGCCACTGTTTGGTAAATTATGATAGTGGTGGTGTTATGGATGTGTGTTTACTGGAAATAAATGAGTTGGTATACAGGAACCCTTTTGGTGCCGTGGTTTATCTAGAGGAAAAATATGCTTCATAGAAAAAAATTTCACTGCATGTAAATTGTTCAGTGACTGAGACTGATGGCCAGTTACAACTCTAATTTGCAAGCAAACATTATCTGAGTACATGAATTCTAGGTCCATACTAAATTTCCAGAAATGCAAGTCATGAAAAGCTACCTAATCAAGAAAGCATGACAAGAGATATTTTTATATGGGTAGACCTGAATGTGCACCAGTTTGGCATGCTTTTGCTACATACACCCAAATTCGTCTCACATATTCAGCCTGCCAGTGCAGAAATTCTGGAAAGAAAATAACAATTTTCTTGGCAATTTAGAAATAGCAGTTGTTATGTATCTATATATACAGTGGCGGAACCAAAGGGGAGGGAAGGAGGACCATGGGCCTCCAACTTTTTGAAAATTTTCTATATATGGAGATGAGTTATACCTTACATAAAGCTGCATAAGGTGTCCTCAATAGGTCCAAATGTAGTGCATATTTTAAAAAACTAACCATTAGATTAGATGAACTGCTTGTCAATTTCATGTTTGCCAAAAATCACAGTGATCCAACGGTTGGTTTCTGACTAATGTTACTGTGAAAAATTATTACATTTAATTTGTTCTTCAAAATATCGCCATTTTTCCCTAGTCAGCTTTTTATAAATCGATCGTCGGATCACTATGATTTTTTGTGAACATGAAATTGATAAACAATTCATCTAACCTAGTGGTCAATTTTTCAAAATATGCTCTGCATTTTGCCCTATTGAGGTCACCACTTTGAGTAATGTACACCTTATAATATCATTCTTGTTATTTCATACATTGTATATCTTACACAACCACTCTAAAGACTGGCATTCCTAATTTAATAATAAAATTGAAGGAACAAATTAGCATTAAAATTTTGAAAAGGGATTAAGGTAGTTGTCGAAAAGAGAAAATAGAGAAAGAAGAAAAAGAGATAGTACATTAGAGGGAATGTGAAGGAAAGAGAGAGAATTTTGGCTAAAGGCTCGCATAAATACCATGCATTTATATTTTTATCTTCCTCAATTAAGGTGAGAACAATTTATTTTTCACAAAATTGTTTTGAGTAGACTTGAATCATGTATATATTGCACATATATAATAACCCAAAAAGGGTTTAAATTGAGAGAGCTATACTCAATTGAATTTTTCAAAAAAAATATATTATCATAAAATAATTTATTTTGAACTATGGGCCCACAAACTTTAACAAACTCTTATGGATTATACTGAATTTGGATGGAGAGACTATTTAACCTTTCAATTCATAGGTTTAATAGTGTTATCACCAAATAAATTTGTATGAATTTTTATGGTATTGCGATTTTGGCACTAATATTTTGTAAACTTACAATTTTATATATATTATAAAAATGGTTATTTTAAGCCATTTTCATATTAAAAAATAATACTCTTACATTAAAATTTTGGCCCCCCTTGAGAAAAAATCCTGGTTTCGCATATATATATATATGGGTCACGTTCCCCTTACAACCTATTTTGACACCTAAGTTTACATCTCGTTTTCAAAACACTACATATGATAAATATTTTGACAAACCGACCTTTGGATTCAATACATTTTTTATGTATATCATGTATACCAAAAATCATAGCGATCCAACGGTTAGATTTAAGAAATGTCACTATAAAAAATGGTTATGTTTTTAATTAATAAAAAAAATAATAGTTCTTCAAAATGATAATTTTCAAAAACTAACCGTTGGATCACTCCGATTTTTTCCATAAATGACAAACATAAGATAAGTATCTAATCTAACGATCGGTTTCTCAAAATATTCGACCTACAATGGTATTTGAAAACGATGTGTAAACATAGGTATCAAAATAGGGTATAAGGGGAACGAGACCCTATATATATATATATATATATATATATATATATATATATATATATATATATATGGATTATCCTATACATCTGCCAAGAGCTAAACTGATACTTGAACATATTCTTGAAAATATGAATTAAATTGAATTAAGAAGGGACATGCGAAGATGAAATAGAAGCAAACTTCGATTATAAATGGACTGTGATAAAACAATATCATTAATAATGAGTCTTCAATTAAACAAGTTAATTCATCAATGAAATGATATACATTGAGTTCAAAACTGATTAAAAAAAAATGTTCTTTTCTAAAAATGGCCATTACACTGTATTAAATAATGCCGACATTTAGTACTTTTTGCAAGAAGTGAAGCTCACAAAACTCCAACCAACACATTTGCGCTTGGCATCACAAAACTTTTTACGGTGCACATGCAGCAGCCCCGGGAACTGATCTATAAAAACTAAACTAAAACTCCATGGCACTCTTAAAGACTTAATTTAGCAAACTTGGCCACTCGAATGATAGGTTAGAAATCACACAAGTTTCTTAGACACCACCACTGTAACGCTATGCTGTACAAGTAATTCTACATTACGTATTTACGTATCCACAAAAACTGAAGCCACCTGATGATTAGCTGATGCCCTTGTTTGTAAAATCTGAATAGCACTACCAGTCCATGTAAAACCACCTTGAATTAGCAGGTATGCAGTTGAAGCTGGTATCAACAGTCCAATGCTCTTCATAGATGATGCATGTTAAGTGTTCTTAGTTGCGCTGGCTATTAAGCACAAAGAAAAATGACACAAAGGAACAAAATTTAAACCAAATTACGCAAGAAAGTAGAGTGACTATTATGCTGCCACATCAGATGGTTCACATAATTAGGTCTAAGTTTTGGTTCTTTTAGCATTACTCTGAGCACTAATTTACTTTGTCAAAAGAATGATATTAGAACCATATATTACTACAAATTTTTGTTCTTTATAATTAAAAATTTTTAAAACTCAAATGAAATGTGCATTTTCATCAAGTGCTTGCAACCCTTTTTGTTTTCTTCCCCTCTCTTCTGTTTGCTTAATTCCCTCTCCTATGCATCTTGAGTTTTTCTTATTGTTTTAAAAATTATTTATGAAATTAAGGTGAGAAAGTAGAAGCTCTGAGCTCAGGTTGGTATATCAAAATCTTCACCCAGACTTGGGACTCTTGACATGGTTGGTTGAGTTGAGTTAAAATGAAGTAATTTAGGCTTATGTTAAATATTCTTCTATTGCACGGTATTAATTTATTGATCCATCATGTAATCATGTTTGCGCTTGAATTTATCTCCTCTTAATATGCTTCGTATCCTAGTAGATACAGGGCTCAAAATGTACAAAACTAACGCTGCAATTGTGTTCAGGCATAGGAGGGGTGAGGTGATGCTAGCAAAAGAAGTCGAGATACTTCTGCAACTTAAAACTACTTCGTGTCAGGTTTTTTGGTATAGTTTTTCTGCTTTGGATTTTGTGGGCTAAAGGAGGACTAAATTGGTTTCCTTGTTAGTTTAGATCAAGAGCCATTGGTTTACTGGCCGGGTATGAATATCATACTAAGAAATCTCCACAGGTCATGCATTCTCTCTATTTGCCTATGCATTAGTAGCCATCACAAAAATTTGGATCCACATAAACTATCGAATTTTGCATTTCTTTTCCTGTAATTTACTACTCTAGTTTTTTAATGTTGTTGATCCTAATATTGCATTTGTGCTGGACATGCACTGTTACATTGTTTTAGATACTACACATATAGTTGAACCACTAAATGATTGTTAAAACAGCGAACCACCACTAATAACGATAGAAATAGAGAGATATTACTACATATAACGATAGCAATAGAGAGATATTACTACATTTCAAAGTTCCATAGCTAGAAACTCA
>JAESVK010051620.1:0-10965 GCA_017140935.1 Hamamelis virginiana | reverse complement strand
AATAAGCCAATGCCGAAATTCTCCTTGCATTGCAGCGAGATGCAACGCACTATTCCCTTTGTTATCCACTTTACGAAACACGCTCTCTCTAAAGAAATATTTCTTGAGCAAAAGCTGATATACATGGGTTTGCCTGTTCTCCACTGCCAATAGCACTATGTTCTTCTTCTCCGAGTTCAAGTCTTCAATGGCCTGCGGAAAAACTTTAAGGATTTTCTCCACTATTTCTGTGACACCATGCTTTGCAGCAATCAATATGGTTGTCTCCTTTGTCGCATCAGGGCTTTTCTTCTCCTCTGTCACGATCCCAAGGTTCAATATTTTCTGTTCCATATTTTTATCGTTGAGAAGTCGAGCCCATGGCCCGCTAGAGGTAGCTTGATAAACCCATTCTCCAAAGGCTGTGCCGAGTTTCAGCTCTAACTCGGGCTTCAAGTGTAGTTCCGACATGTTTTGGCCAATCCGTGCTGATCCTGACATTTCTAATTCACATATTATAACAAAAATAAGTTACCAAGTACATCGAAATCTTGTTATGGGTAGTATAAGTACGATACATATAAGTTTGTATGAGAACTTTAATTTTTAACCAATGCTCGATAAATATTTAAGCAACCATTAGATTAGATATCTTTTTTTTGCACTATATGCAACAAAAAGGTCTTTCGCAACGTTTTTAAAATGCCATAAATAGCTTTCCGCGGCGTTTTAAAAATGCCGCACAATACGTTGTCTAGTACATGCCAAAAATCACAATAATTTAATAACTGTGACATTTTTAAACCATTAGACACTGTCGTAGCTTTTTAGTTTTAGAAACCAACAATACTTAGAGGACTGTGATTTTTGACATGCATAAGAATACATAAATTCAAAGAGTATTTAATCCAACTGTTTAATTTTTTTTAAAGAAAAATACTATAGCACCGGACACTTTAACCCGAAATTAAAAACCATCCTGATGAGTCGTGCTTTGAGTGGTGAGGTGTTTCCTTTCAAACTGCATGTTTTCCTCTTTTTCATACACTACTCAAACTACAATAGGTGAGAGTGGTTTTTAATTTCATATTAAAGTGTCTGGTAATATATAATTGTTGTTTTTTAAAATACCTATCACACATTAGTTAAAAATTCAAGTTCTCACATAAACTTATATATGTACATATCCAAAAAAAAAAAAAAAAAAGGAGAAAAGATAGAGAACCGAGAAATTAGATATATAGGTACTGGCTAGAGAGAGTTAGAGAAGTAGTGGATCACCTTCTTCTATCTCGTCTTTGCCATTCTTTTCCTTTTTTTGGTCATCTGGGTTGGTTAATTTGGAAAAAATGGCAGCGTAAGTTGTTGATTCATCGGGTTTTTGCAATGTTGATGTTTGCAGGGGATTCTTTCCACCATCTTCATACTCGTACATTGAAGCACGCTCAACCAATTTATTGATGATCTGAACAGACCATTGATGCTTCTCTTTCTTACTCTTTAGCTTGCTTATCTCCGCCCATCCTTAATTTTCATAAAATTGAACAAGTAATTGGCCTAGATTGTATGCAGATGGGTACGTGCGTGATAGATAAAACAGAACAAAATAAAGATTGAAATGGTAGCATAAATACCAAATATGTGAATAACGAGCCGCATTGCCTTGGGTACAACCTTGATGAACCCAAAGCAGGCATCATAATTGGATGGATATCGTCCATGTCCTTGAGGAAGTTCATTCGATGACTGTCGTTCTATATACAAAAATATATATAATATATTAATTCACAATGGTCAATCAGTATTTTAGAAAGGTCATCTTAGGCAAATTGCATGTGTACGAAGCACCTTATAACAGCATGAATATAGAAATGGACTTCTTTTCTTATAGGTAAATACACATATAAGCTTATGTAAGGATTTATATTTTTAACCAATTAATATGAGATTAGTATTTTGAAAAACCAGTCAATGGCTTACATATTCCTTCTATAAATGTTGTTCATGCCAAAAATAACAGTAATCCAGCAATCGATCGTTTTCTAAGCGACAGACTATAAAAAACTGTGATAGTACTATCCAATTAATGGTGCATGTGAATACTATTGCAGTTTTTAACCGTCCGTATCTTAGAGGTTTACTGTCAGATCATTGTAATTTTTGGTATGCATGACACACATAAAAAGAATATACAATCCCTTGATCGCTTTTTCAAAATACTCATTCCACATTGACTAAACGTTCAAGTCCCCATATAAGCTTATATGTGTAATTGTGTACTACCTATAAGAAAATTACTATATAGAAATGATTCTATCAGCATATATATGCTTATTTTAGTTAAAGTAAGCAATAGCCTGATAGGCAATTGTAGATACATAGTTAGAAAAACTGATTATTGAATTAAATAATATTCTTATGCATGCCAAAACTTACAGTGATCCAATAGTCAGTTTCACTGTATTGCCACCATCAAATACTGTAATAGTTTTTAATGGTCATAGATTTATACAGTCTGTATTTTGAAATGTTAATCAGATAACTGTGATTTTTTTGCAAGAAAATGCTATATGTCCCAAAAGTGTATCCAAAATCATTCATGGAAATAAGGTGTACAAAAATAAGAACCTAATAAAATTGTGTACGTGTCTAAAGTATACATCTACGTATACATTACGGTAAATATGTATATATTACTTGTGATTTCACTTCAACTAACGTTATTGGTGATTATAAGTATACATTAATAGTTATTTTAGCTCAACTATCAAAACACTCATGTAAACATGATTTACTCAAATATGAACCTATTAATAATGTATACATATCACATGGAAGTATATAAGAAAACACGTGTATACATATGTTCATACAAGTCTTTGTTTTTTATAACTGAGTCCCTGTTTTTATTTCTAATAGCTGATCTCTGTTTTATGTTTCTTATAAAATGAATAATGTATACATTTTCTTGAGAATATGATAGAAGAGATTATGATGATGACGTTAAATGATTAACTTATATCTACGATGCTTTGGGAACATATAAATGACGTGAAGTGATTAACTTATATATACAATGCTCTGAGAACATATAATCAGAAGAAAGAAAATAGAAGGTTGAGATTTACCTGATCGAAATTTAATGCCGGATGAAGCTAGAAGACGCTGGAGAAGTTTAAAGCCTGTATGAAATAGAACAAATTAAAATCCCAAAGCAACGGATACACTTTCCTTCAAAAAGTCCATTAACCTCCCCTCAAAGTTTAATAGAAAATGCTAGGAACTTTCGAATCAAGAGAAAAGTTTGTTTCAATGAAAAAGAATCACCGGAAAATGGAAAATCCAATAAACTCTGGCTGACATGCGGCTATCAAAAAATAAGATCCTACATAGGGTCCTTTTGATTATTTTCCCTTAAATAAATAAAGCTGCCTCAGTGAAGTGACTAGTTTCCACAGCACGACTTTACTGTGTGTTCGATGAGATAAATGAAAAAATATCTTTCTTTCTTTGTAGAGGAAGGTATGAAAGGATGAAACTAATGGTGCAACTCGAATCAGATCAGATTGGTTATGGGGTAAATCAGGACTAACCTGAACTAATTTGAATTAGGATTTATAAAATCATGATCAATTCGAATTCAATTCGGACATGTTTTGGACCAATCCGAATTCAAAATTCAATTCGGATTGGACTGTGGATCTTCATTTTAAAAAAATTTAAAAATTTTCCTAATCTTGATTTCATCATAGCTACTTAAGAGCTTAATTTTTTCTCTGCTCTAACAACTAAAAATATAAAATTCATGCTTCTACATAATTAAACAATTGAACAAAATAACAATTAAGGATTCATCATTTTCTAAAGTAGCAATAAATAAAGGGAAAATTATCCAGACCCCCTTCGATATTGAATTCCATACTAGTAGGCCCATAACAGTATAATGTTTACCCATAACCCCCTTCAGGATTTTCTAAAGTCAACTTTAATTATTTAATGACAGATTTACCCTTTATTGTTTTTATGGAGAGTTTTATTACCTTTTAAATAGTGTAAATGTTTTGCTAACATTATGGTAAGTTTTTGAGATTTAATTCAATTCAAATTTTGATTTTTAATTGTGTTATATTCGTTAATTGCTTTAAACAAATAATTAAATTTACCTATTTATATAAACTAGAAATAAATAAACGTATTTGGAAGTGAGTAAATTTACCTATATTTATTAACTAGAAATAAGTAAACTTATTTGGAGATAAGTAAATTTACCTACGTATATAAACTAAAAATAAATAAACGTATTTGGAAATAAGTAAATTTACCTATATATATTAACTAGAAATAAGTAAACTTATTTGGAAATAATTAAATTTACCTATTTATATGTATTTAAATAAATAAGTAAATTTACCTATAAATATAATCTAGAAAGAATAGTAATTTTACTTATTTGGCATGTTGCAATGTGCTTCTTTCACTAGGGCATTTCGTCGAACGTCTTAGGTGCTGTTTCGGGGTTATGGAGGATTAGTATCTACAGGATAAGCAGAACAAGTCATTGGTGTTTATGCATTTGGGTCCCAAACAACAATGGTCTACCATTGCTCCACTATTCGTGATTAAGCTGGGAATTGGGATTTTGTGGGGTTGCAAGGCAGCGAAGTAAATGGAACCGCCCATTTTGATACGTTTATTTTAGGGGATTTGTTGTCGACTGCAATTTCTTCCCGCCCCGGGGATTTTTCACTGACTCTTCCACTCTCCGTCGAGGTCGGAGACCACTTCTTGCCGCTGTAAAAATGTACTTATGCACAACTCTCGTAATAGGGATATGATCCCTTCTCTATCGCCTAGATATTCGGCTGGAGTTCATCCTAACCATTTTCATCCCAAACTGAAAATGGTAAAAAAATTTGAATTTATAGTAATTAATTGAGGGTATATATGTCAGATCATATTAGATAGATAAATATAAAATTTTGACTTTTTGGGAAAGGGTTTTGGGTCTACTACCACTACACTAGGGAGTTATGGGTTATATCCCCATAAATAAAATGAAATGAATTCCACTTAGGATTAGGATCAGGCGTAATCGGACCTGCTTTTTACATATCTCTCATTATTTGGGACCCCTAATTCTCCGGGCCCCCTAATTCAACTATAGGTATATTAATTTTATATGCAATTTTTTTTCATGTCATGTACTAGGGCCCCATACTAAGAACTCACTTAGGCCCCATAGTAAGAACTCACTTAGGCAGCGGCGGAGCCAGGATTTATTAGATCAGGGGCAAAAAAAAAAAAATTTACTAAAATAAACCTACCCTTACTTCAAACATCTCCTAATATTAATAAATGGGCATTCCAATATGTTTTCATTTTGATGGAAATTAATATCAAATAAGAAATGGGCAGACAAAGAAAAACACAATTTGAATTTTGATGTATGAATAATGCAAATATTTCAAATGAATCTTGAATATCATAAAACAACATCAACAATAGTTTGAAGCATAAATTCATAAACTTTTTAAAATATTGAAGTAACAAATAACTATAATGATGTTTTGCAAATAGTATAGTGGGGGCAAATTTAAAAATTCTTGAAATTTTTCAAAATTTTAAACTAATCCCAAATATTTTTGAAATTTGAGTGGGGGCAATTGCACCCACCCTAAATCCGTCCATGCAGCGCTTAGGGCCCCCTAATTCTCCGGGCCGGCCCTGTATATATAATACTCACCTCGGTGATTGGTTTTAGGGTTCTCTGCATCCCCATCTTTTTTAGAAGTTTTTGAAATTGAAAAGTAGCTCGATCAGTAATGGTGCTCGAATGCAAAAGCAAATGCCAAGAATTGATGAAAATGCAACATTGTATATGTATTTATGGCGCGCTGCAGGTATATATTGTGACAATCAATATTAGTGTTTTCCTTAAAAACACTAAACAAAAACATATATATTACTCACCTTGTTGTTTGGTTTCAGGATTCTCTACATCCCCATCTTTTTTACGATCTAAAAATGAAAAGTAGCTCAGTCACTGTGCTCATAAGCAAAAGTAAATCTAAACGCCAAGAAGTGGTGAAAAAGCAAGTATGGTAGTTCCGTGGCAATTAGTGTTAATTTGTACGTAGGATATGAAATGTCATTATAAAATAAAAAGATTTGCTTCACAAACCTCTGTGAATCATGTCCCACAGCTGTTTAGTCTTCCGTTCCACTGGAAAGAAGTTAATGCAAATATGATCATTCTCTGGACAATCTTGAAAATTGTAGGCTTTTACGATAATTCTCTGGACAATCTTTCATCTTTTGTTTAGTGTTTTCCTTAAAATCACTGGAAAACACTAAACAAAGACATATATATTACTCACCTTGTAATTAGTGTTAATTTGTAAGTAGGATATGAAATGTCATTAGAAAATAAAAAGATTTGCTTCACAAACCTCCTCGAATAATGGCCCACAGCTGTTTAATCATCTCTCGTAGCACTAGAAAGAAGTTAATGCAAGTTTCATAATTCTCTGGATACTTGTAGGCTTTAGAAGTCTTTGGCAACTCTCTTTGCAATAAGATATGTAATTTATGAACAAATATACCTTCCAATAACAATAAGATATGTGATTTATTACTGGTAACAACAAAGATAACAACAATTGTAAAAGCAAAAATCCATTTTAACTGTTTTTCATTTTCTATCATGATATTCTTCCATTATTCGACTCAGGTATCAATCATAAGCATGGATTTCATGTCAATCATGTCTAAGATGCCGGTCTATTTTCAATCATAGAAAGACATTTCAGAATGAAAAATTAGAGATGGCTAAAAGAGGTGGTTGGATAGTATTTCATGTGAAAACCAGTTTTTCTTCCTGTAATTAAAGCTCAGAATTTGAGAATTTAATATTCATTATAGTGTTAATATATATGCTTTAAGATTAATGAGTATGGTTGAGCAAATTTTCTCAAACAATATTCAAATGCTTTCCAACTTTCCCACTAATGTGAAATGGTATTTTCGAATTTAACGAGAAAATGATGCGGAATTCGGTTTTGTTGTGAAAATAGAATAATATATGGCTTGCTATGCCACGTGCACTCATTATGAGAGTCAAAGAGGGGATTTTGAGTTTTATCATATGGATCTTCTTTCGTGTCAATAATAACCAAGGTCAGGCCCTGCCTCTTCATATAAGAGATTACGGTTCGAACCTCGTATATGACGAGTTTGTGGTGGTTTGTTAAGCGGTGGACTTATATTTCCACATATTTCTCTTGCTAATGCGCAATATAGTCACATGCCAAAAATCACGGTATGACAATTATAACAAGTTTAACTTTAATGGAATAACCGTAGTGATTAATAACAAATGGAGACATTTTCGGAAATAAATAAATAAATAAATAATGGAGACATTAGGTTGATGTATGGGCACTTTTGTTTTAGCTTTCTCTGAAATTACTTTTGAAAAACTATCTTTTCACACATTTTTTTAGAGTAATGTTCAAATCATGTCTCAAATATCACAATTTTCATTTTAGAAATGACTGTGGCAAAAGTTGAATTCCCCTAACTTTTACTACAATCACTTCTATTATAAAATTTTTGCCAACCATATATACTATTACCCCTCAAATATTAATCTAAAAGTGATTATCACTCCACCCCTTAAACCAACATATAACCACTCTGGTGAAAAATATTTTCCCATGAAGATGTAAGTGTTTGATTTTGAAGATTAGGTTTGGGTTGTAAGATATCTACTTACAATGATAAATGATGTTATTCCACCAGGAGAGGCGACTGCCACTTTTGAAGACAGAAGGCTTTGTAGCTAGGAGATGGAGAGGGGTGATTCTTTTCCCGTTGACAGAGTTAACAAGATCCCCATACAGATGAATTATTATATAAGCCAATTCTGCCAAAGTACAACAACAAGAAACGTAATTAATGTATAATTAAAAGCAACCTATTTCAGCTACTTAGGCTTAATTCGTTTGCATCAACTTTTTCTAAAATTAATTTTGAAAATCTATCTCTACAAACCATATTTTCACATTTCAAAATTTTCATTTTAAGTGTAATTGAGGCAAAAGTTAGGTTCCCAATCCTAACTTGATCTTGCCACAATCACTTCTAGTCTAAAAAATTTGCCAACTATTATATCACCATTGAAGTCTTCTAAAATGATAATCACGTCATCTCTTCGATGAGGTAGAATTTAAACTCCAAACATGATTAATTTTAAGAAAAGCTAATACAAATGGACCTTTAATTAATTATTTTATTACATCCATTAATTTGTCACCATTTTTTCTGAATTAAGTACATATGTAATTAAATACACTAGGCAATAAATAAATAAATAAAATACTGGAAATAACAGTTTCTTACTTTCTTATATTTGTATGTATGTGTTCCTCTAATGGGTACTGACTGAAGAAGATATATGGCATGAAAATTAATATATATGATAAGAGCATGATTATGTGCTTACAAGATCGGTTCAGTATATTAGAAGCGATCCTGTCAGGATGTCTTTACGCTCCTTATCGTAAGGACGTCCCTTATGGAACATTGGAATGATATTTTGAAAAATTGACCGTTGGATTAGATAATCTTCTTAAAAATGTCAAGTCTCCCAAAAATCACAGTGATCTGATGATCGGTTTTCAAAATATAGTCCGTGAAATGCATTGACAGTATTTACCGTAGTGTTAATGTATATTTACCATTTACCATTTACCGTATATGATTACCATATACTGTATAGCGTCCATATACTGAATAGCGTCTATTGCCTATATAAGGCTTGCTTTGTACTTTGATTAGGTTAACTCATTCAATACATACTTTATACTTTTCTCTCACTTTAACACGTTGAATGTTGTCAAAGTTGTTTAAATGTCTGTATTTTAAAAACCAACCATTGGATCACTGTGATTTTTGGTAGACATGACATACATATAAAGATTATTTAATCCAAAGGTATTTTCAAAAATACCTCTCCTAGTGAAAGTGTCATTATGATAAGAGCGTAAGGACGTCCTTACATGATCGGCTCAGTATTTCTATATATAAGGGCTTCTATTAAGGTGCATCTTACGCAAAGTTGCGTAAAGTGATCTCTATACGGCCAAATACACATTATATATATACATTACGTATGCCAAAAATCACATTGATTCAACGGCTGGATTTTAAAAAACCCAACTGTGAAAAACTGTGACAGTTTCACACAGTTTTTTACAGTGTATTTTAAAACTTTAATATTTTATAAAAAGTATCCGTTGGATCAATGTGATTTTTTGTACATATATATGATAAGTATAAATAGAACATCTAATCTAATAGTTAGTTTCTCAAAATATCTATTTCACATTGAATTTTGCAAACTACATGTCAAACCATGATGGCGCGGTGAAGAATAGTATTTTTCATATATATATTTATATGCTCACCAAAATAGTCTCCAGTGATGGCGCAGTGAAGAATAGTCTCGCCATCATTCCTCGTGCAGTAGGAGAGTCTTCTGTCGGTATCACATTCGTAATGGAGAGAAAGGAAAGCCTCCTTTCTACCATGGAGAGCAGCCAAGAATACAGGTGTTTCGCCATCAAGATTTTTAAATCCCACCAGTGTTGAGTCTTTCCTAGCAATGCACTCACACATCCTCACACTCCCCGTCAATGCTGCAAGATGGAGTATCGTATTCCCCTGCTCGTTTTCTATTCTCAGCGCCGCCGCATCACTCTCGGAATCGGAAATGAGGGATACTAGTTTTTCCACGACATCTGCTTCACGATCGGAGACTGCTATATGTAATGCCGTGCTCCCTGATCCGGTGATCTTCGCCTTATGAGCCCATGGATCTATTTCATACATCTCCACCACTTTATACCAAGCTCTATTCATGCTCCATGTCAATAATAATTCTCTCTTTCTGCGCTCCTCATCGACATCTACCTTGATCTCCTTGGGGGGCGCTTCCATTTCTCCTCCCCAACTATTCTTTGCTCTGTTATCTAGCTTTCTGCTATGTTTAAGTTAGCTAGCTAGGAAAGATTTGAGCAGTAGGTGTCTTTGCTGGGTTTCTCTACATTGTAGGCTTTTAGTTGGGCTTTTATAAAAGAAGAAATTTTAATCTCTAATTGTTAAAAACTAGAGAAGATGAAAGTATAGTTAATTTCGCCTTTATTCTGTCTATTAAAGCATCCGTCTTGATACAAAAGATTCTCTCTTTAAAGAAAAAAGAGAAAGAAGAGATTGATACAACTTATTGCCGATTGTTCTCTAAGATGGAGCACCAAAAACTTAGATCTGAAGCTACTCATTCATTGTTTCATAAGCAGTGTGAAAATGATCGATCGTATGGTCTTCCACGGGATAATTTAAGCTTTTTCTTTTCTCCAAAGAGAATGATTGTCCCCTTTACCAATTTAATATATTTCTTTTAAAAAGAAAAAGCACATACATATGGTATGTATCTACTTTTCATTTATACATTGAAATAAAAGTTGGGCTATGCACTCTTTACCAATTTAATTTAAAAATTGTTCAAATGTCCCCCAAAAATTAATCAACAAATTAATATTAATTGTTATTTGTTAAACGAAACTCAATCACCAATTTCAAATATGGAAAAATAGCAACCTACCAAGAAATAGAACAGGGATGTTTATTGACTATTATTTTTCGATTTTTTTCATCCCAAAAGTGGATTCTATTATTCAACATTTAGGAACTTTCATCTCAAAGAATATACTGGATGGAATTTTTGCTTGAAGAATCGTCTTCTTATTTATGTTAATTATCTCCCTTATAGCTGCTAATAAATAATTCTTTCTCATTGTTATTCGAAGGTATATGTGTTGATGAGCTCAAACCAGAAGACAAGAAGAATCCTCAGTACTCTAAGAACTACCAAACTTGGACGAACTTCTTTCCATTACTGCAAAAAATGATTCGAGGAGGTGTGTA
>JAESVK010051612.1:1206-16373 GCA_017140935.1 Hamamelis virginiana | reverse complement strand
CTACTGGGAGCTATAAAAGAAAATCAGAGTCTACCATTTTTAGCTTCAAAAGTGAGTGAGATAGAAAAGAGAGAGAGAAAGAGCGGGAGAGAGATTGTTACATGGATTGTGTGTTCATTATGAAATATGAGGTTATTAGCAGTGTAAAAATGCAGTGAAATTTATTTTTAACAAATACAGTGATTCATAAAAAAACACAGCCAAAATGAGTACCAATACAGTAAAATTCATCAAAAATTGCAGTGATATGGTAAAACTTGTATTTACCCCCTGAACTATAGGCCATTTTTAAATTGCCCCTTGTGGTAATGATTAAAGCAATGTGCCCCCAAACTATTTTACTGTAACAAATTGCCCACTTTTGTTTGTTAAAAATGATGTTAGATATGTTATTTTTTTGTGCAGTATTTATCCTAAACTGCTAATGTGTCTATAACCATATTAGTGAATTTTCATGATTTTTCTTAATGTACTTTAATTTTTATGAATTATTTTCTCTATACAGTAAATAAAATTCATAATAAATAGAATATATTAAGAAAAATCATGAAACTCCACCAATATGCCTGTAGTTCAGGGAGCACATTGCTTCAATCAATACCACAGGGGGGCAACTTAAAAACGGCCTATAGTTCAAATGGCCAAACTATAAATTTCCCTAAAAAAGAAATGCTTATATAGGCCTTTTGGCAAATAAAATCTTGTGCCAGGACTTTATGCAAGATCCTATTGTAAAATAGGAGTTTTGGCAAAAAAATAATTAACCTTCAGATCTAGAAAAAACTTTTGTAGAGAAATTAAGGTCAAATATAAAAACTCAAACATAAAGAACTTAGACGAAGAGGAATTGAATAAATGTGTATGAGAAATATCAGTCTCTCTATCTCAACAACTTGATATGTATATTTCTCTTATCATTTATTCATGGACCTTATCATATATGTTTAAACATATAAGATAAGTTCTAACTTCCAAATATGATAATATGAAATTAATATGCCCTTTAGGATTGGTTTTAGGGCATACTTCTAACAATCTCCCACTTGCACTAAAGCCAATCACCATAGTATCGTATACTAGTCTTCGTAAGACAACACTTCTAACACACACAGGTGTTAAGGCAAAGTAGATTCATGCAAACTCCTTTTGCAACTTTATTATTTTCAATAATAGTAATTAAACTAAAATTCGTTGCCAACTCTGATGTCCTAGTAAATGAGACCTATGTTCTCAAATGAAAACAATGTATACTAGACATTCTCTTAGGCAATGTGTAAATGGCTAACTTTATAATTTCTTTATATACAAGTATTTCATTCTTAAACTCCTTTTAAGAATATACTTGATTCTTTTCAGGATCGCTATTCTGAATTAATTATCAATATCTGCTGCCAACGATTGGTAGCATTTATGATATTGATTTAAGTACATAATTTATTATCATATGAGTTTCATATTTCTCAAATATCGTACTCGTATAAAAATCTTTCCAAAAACGAATTTTGAAGAAATTTGAATTCCTATAACGATTATGGAATTCTTAATACTACGTTAGTATTTAAAGTATGTACTTCTTAAAGAAAAGGCAAGAATAATTAATGACTTTATTGCTCCCATTGATTCCCTTTTAAAAATAAGGTATAGTTTTTCAACTATTGTGGAAACTATGTTATTTCTAATAACTCTTTATTTTGAGAAAACATACTTTTAAAGTTTATTTGAAATATCTTATATTATCAAATAATCTTTAAACTCTATCGTTTAACATTTTAAGATCTTTTAGTGATATAAGATTCAACCAAATAATCTTAATATTTTTCCTTTAGTTTTACTTCATATTAATCATTTGAACGTTTCAAATATCCATTAGATATGAAGTATTCACACTAAAAGTCAGGGTTTATACATCTTATGTATTATCCCTTTTAATCTCCTTACTAGTAAGGTGATTGGTTCATATTAATTAATGAATCAAGATTCATTTATTAATGTGATCCTTTTAATGTTGAATCCTTATATTCACTATCATATGTATTTATTCACAGCATTCATAAAGAATAAAGAACTTTTAAGATAATTGCTAGAAATGATCTAAAATATCGAATATTAAAGATAAATTATTTTAAATGAAATTAATATTCAAAACTAAATAAAACTTCAAAAAGAAGTATTTATTACAACTGGGAATATTAAAAGAGTTCTTTGAAATTCTAAATAAACTAGTCGAGAACCAAGCTTCAATGTCAAAGGCACCAACACTTGATCCTTTCCAAATGTTTGCCCGTAAAAAGTGCTATTCAATCACAAGCGTAGGATCTACTGTTGCAAGCATAATAATACATGGAGTCCCATGGTTGTGTCCTCAGAGATAGTCAGTCAGATAAAAAACTAGAAAATCATTTTCAAAAGTTGTTCAGTATAGAGAAAAAGAAATAAAAATCATGAGTTGTTTTTTAGAATAGTTTTGTGTGAAATACACAAGGATTGTTTATAAACTTAACAAGAAGAGAAAAGAACTGGGATTTAGAGTTCAACTTGTTCACATCTTTAGTTCTAATTCCTCACACTTAATACTTATCCAGAATACATTGAAGAATGGTCTGGATGGAAGATTTAACAATAAATCCAAACATTAATTGTGACTGTGCATATATATACATATATATATCTATATATATGTATATATATATATATATATATATATATATATATATATATATAGAGAGAGAGAGAGAGAGAGAGAGAGAGAGAAGTGATCTAGTGAGCATATGCTTACTTTAACTAAAGTTAGTAAATAACACAAGCTCTTGGATTCTCATTCACTTAATGGAAGATTCATCTCAAGATTCAAATCCAAGGATGCTAACGGTATATATATATACCATTGATGCCAACGTGTTGCAGCTCCACGTGCTCGCCGCGGCTACAGATGGGGGCTCTGTATGTGCACCAATGCAATTGCAGTGGATTTTTGACTTCCACTTATAGCAACAAGAGAACCGCAATCTTCTTAATGTAGAAATTGCAAGTCACACAAGCACGCACGCGCATACACACACACACTCTCTCTCTCTCTCTCTCTCTCTCTCTCTCTCTCTCTCTCTCTCCCTCTCTCTCTCTAAACCCTATAGAACAAAACTTGAAGAAACCTGTGAACCAGCCAACCAAATCCCAAGGGATCGGGAGGCCTTTTTGTTCACTTTGAGGTCTGAGTGGATTGTGGATTATTCATTATCAGTCTCGATTTATCCTTCTCTATTATCCACATTTATCCTTCTCTATTATCCACTCAAGATTGGGTTTTGAAAAAGGATAAGTGTTTGTAAAAAACTAGGCGTCGCCACATTATTTTTAGGAAACAAGGAAACCACAAAAGAGTTTTATTTTCAATAAAACATTGACTCCATATTTTGGAAAAGCATGGTCTTTGAATCAAAGTTGGATTCGGGGGCTATATTACGAAGTGGGAAGGTTCCAAGGAACTCCTTGTAGGCACCCACCTCGCCCTAATTAAAGGTCTCCTAATTACTATTGGGCTTTATCAAAATCTTATCATATCAATCCTATTTATCTAATCAACCATTGAAAATAGTGTAGATAATACTAGATAATAGATAATAACAAAATAAAAAAGAAATCAAAGAAATCCTAAAGACCTTAGGAGACTAGAGTCATCCTAAGATTGGATTTGCGCCCTATTGACTGCCTATGTACCTTACCAATTGCTTCATAAGAATCAAAGTCCTCGTAGTTTGATCACCTAGGACTCATCCTAAGACAGGGAACTACCTTCAATCATCCTTTAAAGTCTACTTAGAATTCTAATTTGAAGAAACTTCTTATCCAAACACAATTCTTTCTCAAAAGTAATTCTATTCAAAATACAACTCTTTTCTTATCCAAACACTTTCACAAGAGTCTCTTCCGGACTAAAATTCTAATTAAACCAAAAAATGACTTTTGATGATAAAACCTTATCTTAAGGGAATCCTAAGGAGGTAAAACACCTCACCTATGTCCCTAGACACCTTTCCTACTTGTTTCTAACTACCAAAGGGAATCCTATCATGTTCCTATGTTTGGATAGCAAGAAAATGACAGAGAAAATCTACCATGAATGCAAAATGTGACCCTAATCTTTTCTAAATCATCCTAACATGGATTTCTAACCTAAATGCCTAAAAATTGCATTAAATAAAGGTATTTAAAGGTTATTTAAGCTGCTGGACAGAAACTTAAATGTACCTAAGATTACCTAAATTTAATACTAAAACATGCAAAAACAATCCTAATATGACATATAAGACTATTATGCAAACATACTAAAAAATGGCTAAAAAAAAGTGACAACTTCATGCTAAAATATGTACTTAAAACATCAAAATTAACCACAAGGGAAGAGACTTACCTTTGCAAGCTCCCTCGAACCATGGATAATAAATCAATCAAAGCACAAGAATCACCCAATAAATATCAAGCAACAAAGAAGCCAACTTTCATGCTCAAAACAAAATCTATTAACACAAGACTCTTATTTATGCAAAAATAATTCTAAAGACTCCAAATGATACTATTTTTAATATGAACTATGATCACATCTATTTTCATAATAAACCATGCATTATGGTAAGTAATAAAACACATGTAATCATATATCCAAACAAAAAACAGCAACTATCATACTCTAACATGCACACTAAACTAAGATTATTAATATCAAGCATACATTTTATGCATTCTCATATAAAGTCATATCATTGAATAACATAAAAAATATATAGTTTATACTAGAAATCAACCCCTAACATGCTAATATTACCTAACCTAACACATATGAAAGGATGAACTCTTAAACTAACCATTTCATTATGCAATAAACTACCAAGTGCAGAAATTTGTATGCTACCATATTTAAACCTATCATGCAACAACAACTAACTTCATACTCTTAACCATGAATACACAAACTAAATATGATTTTTAAAGCATAAGAGAGGAAGAATAAGTAGAAGAAAACTAGTATATGCAAACTACCTAGAATCTCTTAAAATCAAACTATGTTATGCAAAACTCCATCCTAAACATCATGGTATGTTCAAATCTTCTTCCTTTCTCCAAAACCTTAAAACACTCAAAATATCAAAATTGGGCGAATCTGGGCATTGGGCATGGATGACCGTCCACCCTAGGATGGTCGACCGTCCAGCTTGGACGGCCAACCGTCCATGGAGGGATGGTCATCGAGCCCTCAGCCCAATTTTGCCATATCTCGATCCATCTCGGTTGTTTTGGGCTTTCCGGGCCCGTTTCAAGTCCAAATTTGACGATTCAAGCGCCAAAAAGATTGTGATTCGATTCTCCATGTTTCTAGAAGAGTTTGAGGATGACAAACCTTAACCAAAGGCAAGGGGTTGAGAGAAACCAAGCCGATTAGCTGTTTTGGGCCTATCGGGCCCTTTTAGGGTTTTGAAATCCACTATCCGATTGGTCGTAAAAATCATTTCTACTTCTCGAAACAAGTTTTAAAACATTTTAAGAAAGTGTATTGAAGCCTTTGAAGGCTTTGGTTTGATAAAAAGGTCGAATCTCGGTCATTCCCGGTTAAAACCCTAATATGAGCTTGAAAGGGCTTTTTGGGCCTTAAGAGCCAATCATGAGCCAAGAGGCTCAACAGACTTTACCACTAATCAAATTAGCTACCAAACATACCCTAAATATCCATGCTAAAGCCTCGAGGCCATTCGAGACAAGACCGACAGTCATTCAGAGCTTTTGTGATAAAAAAGACAGTACTGCCCTTCAAGTCACAAAAGGCCTTATTTTCTATCAAGTTAGGCTCAGAATGCTATGAAATTTTACAGGGATATTCTTAGACTCTCTAAAAACTACATGCATAAAAAAACGACTCAATCTGACCTAAAAACCTACATGCGATAATGACCTCTAACTAACTACCTATAAGGGTAAAACTGGCAACTTAGGGTTTTGACACCCTATTTCACCTTAAATCAAAGGCAACCATTAATGATCATACTCATGGTAAAAAATGGATATCTACAAAACCCTAATTCTACTGGGAGCTATAAAAGAAAATCAGAGTCTACCATTTTTTAGCTTTGAAAGTGAGTGAGACAGAAAAGAGAGAGAGCGGGAGAGAGATTGTTACATGGATTGTGTAATAGTTGTGTGTTCATTATGACAAATGAGGTTATTAGCAGTGTAAAAAATACAGTAACATTTATAAAAAAAAAATGCTATGAAATTTATTTATAAAAATACGGTGATTCATAAAAAAATACAGCCAAAATGAGTACCAGTACAGTAAAATTCATCAAAAATTGCAGTGATATGGTAAACCTTGTATTTACCCCCCGAACTATAGGCCATTTTTAAATTGCCTCTTGTGGTATTGATTGAAGCAATGTGCCTCCGAACTATTTTAATGTAACAAATTGTCCCCTTCTGTTTGTTAAAAATGATGTTAGACTTTTTTTTTTTTTTTTTTGGTACAGTATTTATCCTAGACTGCTAATGTGTCTATAAGCATATCAGTAAATTTTCATGATTTTTCTCAATGTACTTTAATTTTTATGAATTATTTTCTCTATGCAGTAAATAAATTTCATAATAAATAGAATATAATGAGAAAAATCATGAAACTTCAGCGATATGCTTGTACACCCATTAGCAATCCGAGATAAATACTGCATAAAAAAATAACAAGCCTAATGCCATTTTTCAGTCCAAAAATACTAATGGCTAACTGTGAAAATAGGGTAATTTGAAAACGACCAATAGTTCAAGGAGCATATTGCTTCAATCAATACCACAGGGAAGGCAATTTAAAAACGGCCCATAGTTCAAAGGGCCAAACTATAATTTTCCCTTAGAAAATGTTTATACAGGCCTTTGGCAAATAAGATCTTGTGCTAAGACTTTATGCAAGATCCTATTGTAAAATAGGACTTTTAGCCAAAAATTATTAACCTTCACATCTAGAAAAAACTTATGTAGAGAATTTAAGGTCAAAAAGGGAAATTGTGATTTATCACTTAAAGTCCCCATCTGCTTCTCGCAAAAATGGTTTCTAAAGCTCCCATAGTAGCTTTTGTTGGATGGACTTTCTAATGATAGGCTTCTCATAAAAGCTCATTATTTAAAATATTTCATCAAACACTTCTAAAAAGTCTAAATGGACTTTTGGCTTCATGAAGTCCATATGGAGCCTTCCAAATGAGGGGCCCAAATGCTTCCAACATATAAAAATTTAGATGATATGGTGAAAAGTACAAACAAATATATGAAGTTGTTCGCTACAATTTTGACTAGCCAATAATATGGGGCTAAATGGCAATAGGATGATATCTAAATTGGCTTGGTAATATAAATTAAAAGTGAAAATAGTTGTATGTGATTTAATATGTGGATCAACAAGGAGCTGACAAGTAATTGATATGAAATAGCTTTAGATTTTGAGGTAAATAGATGGGGAGATGCCAATGTGGAGTGATAGCCTAAAGGTAAGAGTTTGTTTGAAGGAGAATAACAAGGGACAGACCACATGGATATGTACCAAAGTTTGTTTGTGAAAAGAGGGAAGCATGAAATGGTGCATGCTAGCTAGATGTAGCCCAGGTGATGGGAGGGACACCTAAAAATTTAAAAATAAAATAAAATAAAAAAAGGAAAAAATAGAGTATGTTGTAGTAAGTGACATACATGATAGTTGAATAAGATGAGAATGTGCAGCTAGCTAGAACCTAGAGAGAATAACAAAATTGGGATTAAAAGACAAATGAAGGGCAAACTGCTAGGTGGTAAAGTAAATAGGCATAAGTAAGCAATTAGTAAAACTGAAGGATCCTCCCTAGGGATGGCAATTTGCCCTATCCCTGCGGTGACCCGCCCCGCCTGCCCCTATAGGGGTGGGTTATTTTTAATTTTTTTGGGGTACGGGGCGGGGATGGGATTAAAAATACTTGCCCCGCAGGGTATGGGGCGGGGAAGGGTTTACAATGCCCGCCCCTCCCCGCCTATTTATCCTCGCCCCGCTGGGTTTCCCATCCCCGTTTATATAAATTTTATATTTAAAACATATAATTTTATATATACATAAATTATATTTTATATATTATATTATATACAATATATAATAGAATTTAAATTATTAATGACCTTTTAAATTTTATGTCCCTCCCATCAATTTTAATATTTTTAACCATTTTTTAATAATATTGGTTACTTGATTTTCTCCCATCTCGGTGATCTCACTAACAATCTAATATTTTCTGACCATTCTTATATATTTTCTATATAATAAGTCAAGTCTCCCTTATTATGTTGAGTTTGTTAACTCTCTCTTTCTTTTCAATTATTCAAGCTTTATCTTTGTTCACAATGACAGGAACGATGTTGTTATAAGTTGCATTTCACATAACTATGTTGTTTATGTGTAAGGTGACCTCTATAGTCTATATTCTATAGGGAGAAACACAAAATAGATTTTGATAAACTTACCATTGGATTAGATGCACTTATCATAAATTACATACTCGCCAAAAATCAAAATAAGCCAACAGTTATTTTTTTAAAAACCTATCTGAATAAAAAATTGTGACATTTTGAAGAATTAAATTATTATAATTTTTTATGAACATTTGTCATAAACTGACTGTTAGATCACTATGATTTTTTGCGAACATGAAATTCATAATAATTGTACTTAATCCAGTGGTCAATTTATCAAAAAAATTTCTACTATTGGTCCTACGCACACCACCTTATTCTAACTAATATGGAATAGGTATTTTGATAAACTAACGATTTGATTAAATTATATGTGTGTACACATGACACATCATATATACAAAAATTCACATTGATCAAATGATTAATAAAAAAAAAATCAAATTTTTGAGATGAAATACAAAAAACTATCGAAAATTGTTACAATTTTTTATAATTCATAATTCTCGTTTTGAAAAATTAGCCATTGGATCAATGTGATTTTTGGTATGCATCATGTATATAAGCGAAATATGACATCCAAAGGTTAATTTTCAAAATTTCTAATATAGCGCTTGCTTTTTCAAGTGGATCCATTCGAGGGAGTCATTGAAAAATTATTTATTTAAAAAGTATATTACAATCAACATGCAATTTAGTGGTTTAGACAAAAGTTTTTTAGTGGAGGTAATGGGTTACCCTCTCGAAAGCACATTTATTGCATTATATTTTAAATTTGTTATTGAAATTGCAGGACGATAGGGCAGGGATGGGGATAGGGATAGAATTGTATTCCCCGTCGGGGTACGGGGCGGGGATGGGAAGTAATTTATTAAATTTTTTATTCATGTGTTGGCTAATTCCGGTTTCCAAAACACAAGTTGAGTTGTATTGGTTTTGGTCGTTTGGTTATTTCACAAGCCATCTAGCATCGAAGAGTGTCAGATCAAGTTTACTTGAAGATTATTTGAAGATTGAGGTTGAAACTTATTGATTCATTAACTAATCCTTTCAATGCTTTGCTAGGATGGTAAGTTGACTTAGAACCTAGGTTTTTATATGCCTTTATGTGGTTTAGAATGTCTAATTTACTTAGGGATCATTCACATTTGGAATTTAGTCAAAAAGTGTTTTAAATAAATAAATAAATAAATATATATATATATATATATATATATATATATATATATATATATATATATATATATATATATATATATATATATATTTTGGCGAATCAATCCAGCCTTTTTAGTAAGATCGATCCTACATACAGAGTGGTTTGGATTGATCCAGGAATAAATGCAGGATTGATCCAACTTGTTGATAGTACGGAAAATCTTTATTTTTGCAGATTTTTGAATGGTTTTGACTTATACCAACTTCAACACAACTAAGGAACTTTACTAGTGTTATAAATAGGTTATTTTAGCCTAGTTTAGGTGAGAAGAGATTTATTGATTCATCTTTAACCTAGAATTGAGAAACCCTAGCCTCCATAGCATGCAACACCTTCTCCATGGTGCTTAGCTTCTAGTTGCATGTCTTTCTTCTTCTTTTTCTTCGATCTAAAGAGGTTGTAAACCATACCCAGATTTGTTTAAAGGGATTCAAGGGATCGAATCTCGCCGTTGTTAGCCTTGGTGGATGTAAAGCCCTAATTTGATGCTACTGACGACCGTTTTGGGTTGGTTGACGCGTGTCAAAATAGAGATACAACATGATATACTCATTTATATTTCCATACTTAGCCATAAGGAAGAATATATATATATATATATATATAAAAGAAGCATAAAATGAAATGAAGAGTCATACATATGTCCCTAATTCGCAAAATGCAATACATAGAAATATATCAATGCATAGTAGAGTGCCAACATCCATGTCACATAGGTAAGTCATTCATTGCATTATAAAGTCCAAACTTCAACTGTCTAAGAAAAAACAACTACCTACTCCATAGGACCAAAGCCCAGAAGACTACCCAGCCCAGCTGTGAGACCCCATCAATTATTATATTAAATATATAATACGAGGACACTATTCATGCAAGGGAGAATGGGACGATGGAGTTATTTGTGTGTTAGGGAGTATTGAATTATTATATATATATATATATATGGGAAAAGAGAAGAGACAAGGTGTGGGGAGAGGATTTGGTGGGTGGTCTGGATGATTGAGAGAGAGATAAAAAGAGAAGATGAAGGCAAAATTAAAAAGAAGATGGGAAGGGAGTTGTCGACAATAAGAGGGGAGGTTGTCTAATTGATAGGGAGATAGGAAGGTAGAGGGGGAAGGTTAGATAGAGAGAAAAATAAAAAGAGAGGTGTAAGAACCTAAAATTTTTAAATTCCTAATTAGGTGCTAAAATGTTAAATTAGTGCTAATTATATGCTAATTTATATATTTATGTGTTAAATATTAGTTAATAATGTGATAATTGAAATGTTGTGATTGTGTTTTTGAAATATGTGGGAAGTGTAGATTATTATAAAATGTTGTTTTTATGAAAATAAGGGTGTTTAGGAGTAGAAATAATTGTTTTAAAATAATGGGATATGTGAAATTACAAAAGGGTTTTAAACATTTTAAATAAGGACATTTGTGTCCTAAATATTTAATAAAAGAGATAAAGAAGAGTTATCATCCATTTTCTTCTATAAGCTTCATGAAGAGGAGAGAATTGAGAGCCGAGAGAAGAGAGCTGCTGGGACAGCCAAGTCTTTGTCAAATTATTGCCAAATTCTTGCTAAACTTCATCTTGGAAGTGATAAAGGTAAGTTTATGTATGTGTGGGTTAGTTTTTTTTATGTAATTATTGATTTAAAAAGGGTTATGGATGATTGTTTGTGATTATTGTTATGGGTTTTGTGTTCAAATGATAATTTTAAAGTGAATCCATGTTACTGATCTGTATTTTTATGGGAATTTAAACTTGTATATGGTTTTGAATGAAGAACATGGGTTTTATGGGTTTAAGTTTTAGTTTTCTTGGTGTTTGTTGATTAATTGAGTGTTGTATTTGAAATTAGACAAATTTCCTTTATTAAAATTGTTTGTATATGCTTTGTGTCTAATATATGTGAATTTGGTGAAGTTTGAATGAAAAAAAGAGTGTTTGGTTACCGAGAAAATTCCGGGGAAAATCTGGAATTTGGGTTTCTAAAAACAGAGCATAATGTTTGGGCATAATCGGCACTGTTAGAGGCTGAATTAGGCTAAACTTTCTTCATAAAAGTTGTAGATTTTTTAGTTATCTTTCTAACAAGTCTAACCTTGACTTATTTGGAATTTTCTGCTAACAGTTATGCCCATTTTACTGAAGACTTATTTTTATTACTGAACATATTTCATCCAAACTCAGTAGGTTGTGTTAATTGCTGATTTTGACCTTGAAAAATTTGGAATTGGACTATGGCTGTTAGAGACAAAGTTGTAGATCTTTGAGTCTTATTTTCAGAACATTAAATTTCATTAAATTCCGATAATCAAGCTAGAATATATAGCCAAATTACCAAAACTGGTTTTGACACAGTAAGCTTATATTTTTTTTTATTTTTGTTTTAAAGCTCAAATGGTTATCTCTTTTTCTTGAAATGTGAATTATCATTGTTATATATATATATAATCGTTGTTCATTATTAATGCTTCTTATTTGTGATTAATAGGTGATATCTAAAGCCAGTCCAGTCTACAATAAACTGTGTAAGCCTTGCAGGTAGGGAAACTTACGATTCTTATTATAAATGATTATGACTGTATGTTTATGTTGGTTGAAATTGAAATGGAAGAATTGTATTATTATGATTTCATTATTTGATGATAATTATAGCGATGAAAAGCATTGAATTATTGGTTGAAAGTTTACAGTCATATTAAAAACTTGGACTTGGGCAGTACTAACTTTTCGAATTATGGAAAATGGAGAAATAAGTTGAAAAGTGATGATGAAATGTGATGAAATGTAATTAAAGGATTGTTATATGATTTATCTTTTGGATTGTTTGAAAAGCAGTACTTGCCTAGGTAGAAGTGAAAGGGGCTATATCGTGATCGTATAGGCTGAAGAGATGTTGTGATGTCTAAGACTGGATCTTTCTATAGCGCTGCTTTACTCACCTATTGGTCATTGAACCACCTCAAGGAACTTAAAATGGACATGAAATCATATTTTAATTTGCATTGCATTATGTTATGAATTGAATGGATTGTGATTGTGTTAAATTTATACAGTATTGTTATTATAATGAGGTTGTACGTTTACCTACTGAGCTTCGTTTGCTAGCTCACCCCTGCTTAATTGCAATTCCCCAGGTGAACGTGTTGAACTTAGCTGCATGGAGACAATGCTTGGAAGGCACACTGTTAGGATTTTAAGGAATGTTTGAATATGTTAATTACACATTCCTTGTAACCCTTGTTATTAATACCTTGTAAATGTTGAATAGTTAAGTTGTATTTTTTTTATCCTATAAGCCAAGGTTGTTGGCTTATTTAGTTTTCTTTTTAATCGCTAAGGGCGTTTGTGTGACATGACATATGCACACCTTTGTGGATTACTTTTGAGTTTATTAATATAATTCAAATTGTTTCATCTCATTCTTGGTCTATTCCGATATAATGCATAATATCGTCATAGAACAAGTTTGGGACGTCACAAGAGGATTCAGAAGAGAAAGATGGGAGATGAGAAGAGAGAGAGAGAAGAAAAAGAAAAGAAAGATAATGAGAGAAAAATGAGAAGCTAAGGGGAAGATGGAGCTGCACAAACGCAGAATAATTGGTAATTTTATTTCGTAAGTCAGAGATTAGTGAGGTAAGATACTCTCTCTATTCTTATCATATTTAAATTTTTGGATTGAATATGGTATGATTTAATAATGACTTAAAAATGAACATATAATATATATATATCAATGGGGGTTCTTAATCTTGGGATTTTATTTTATATGAAAATGAAAAACTGAAACTTTGAGACTATTTTTCCCATAAACTAGATCAACTCTGGAGTATGTGTACCAAATTTGGGAATTTTCCATTGAGTAGATTAATTTCTATAATTTTCTGAAGTTTAGTAATACTGAAAGTTTGAAAATTTGTAGTATATTGTGCATATGTCCGAAAATTCTGAAATTTGAGTATATTGTAAAGCTTGAATTTAAGGATTTTTAAAGACAAAAATCATGGAAAAAGACCTATGAGTGAATGCGAATTTCTAGAGAGAGAAAGCTTCTATGAAGCTTTAATAGTAGGCACATGGGGTATTTTCACAGTATATCGAAAAATTATGATTTTTACATATATTGTATAGATTGATTTTATATGAATTTAGAACTTTGAATCACTTCAATTGGATGTGAATTGTAAGAGAAATTGGGAAACGAAGTTGCCGAAAAATCTGAAATTTTATTAACTAGCCTACTTTGACATCATTTTTAAATATGTTCGGATGGGAGATGTTCTACACCACCATTATATTTTGAAAGCTTATATCACACAGATTCTATAACATCTTGAATCACCCAAATCGGATGAGAAACGAAGGAGATATAAGTGTGCAAAGTTGGCCAAAAAAATTAAAAATATTAACGTACCATGTACGTGAGTGTGCATGTATGATCCTGTGCTATGACGGTGCATAGTAGACCATACACCCTAAATTGCAAATTAGTACTTGTGGATATCACTTTGATTAGGAATTATTTTTAAAAATCCTGATAAATCAAGTTGATATAAATGAGTGGAAAAAATTGTTGTTTGGGATGCATGAAAGAGCCTAAAAAATTATGGAGCGTAGTGAAGGTGCACCATAAGGGTTACCATGTAACCTCATTGTATTTTGACTATTCTAGTATGATTTTTCAATCTAACAAAATTTGATAAATTCTACAAAAATCAAACAAGTGTCTTAGAATTGATTATTGTATAGAAAATTCATGTGGATAGAAAATTAACTATTTTCCAAATTGTGAATCTTTGGAAAATGGTTAAAAATCATGAATAATTGATTTTTATAAAATCATGATGATTAGTAAAAGATATTGGAAATACAAGTTATGGAAATCATATGGGCATATATAAACTGTTGATAAATGCATGTGAGATTTATAAAGTTTATAACATGCTGTTACTTTTTATTATGAATAACATTATGTATAATGTAAAGCATGTAAATGGTTATGCATAAAATATATGCATGTGATAATTGCCATAACTATTGCACATAAAATTGGCATATGGCATGTGGTGGTGATGTTATAAGAAAGTGACCGGGCTTATGAGTAAATTCCATACATCTCATAGTAACAATGCATTTTGAGAAAATAAAACCGTGTACTTGTCATGTGAATATGCGTGTATAGGCGTGCATGTTATGTGTGAGACCCCAAAATTTTCAATAGTAAATTTTCTTAATTATTATTATTTTATTTTATTTATTGCACACATGGAATTTTGTTATTGGCCATAATGTGCTATGTGGACACTTTTTGAGAAGGGTGCATGAGAGTATTATGAATGCATTATAATTGAAATGCATTATTGTGTCGACAAGTGGTGGAGTAATGCATTATAATTGAAATGCATTATTATGTCGGCAAGTGGTGGAGGAACGCATTATAATTATAATGGAGTGAATGATTGATTATATATATATATAT
>JAESVK010051611.1:1966-24231 GCA_017140935.1 Hamamelis virginiana | reverse complement strand
TTCTAAGTTGGTTTTGGCCCTAAAATAATTTTTAGAAGTCATTTAAGGCCATTTTCAATTCCGGACAGATTTGAAAGCGGACTTTAAATCACCCTAAAAACTTTAAAAAGAAGTAATAAAAATCATGTTAATGACCTAGCATGCATCCTACATGAATATACTACGAGAATACTATAATAATCATGCGAAAACATGGCTTAAAAATGATAATAAAGCCATTTTAAAATATATATTCAAATCTGGACATATTTAAATACATACTTTAAATAACCTAAAAATCATTCTTAATCCATGGAAAATAATGAACAAAAACCCTAATATGCATACTAACATAATATACAAATTTAACCTACAAAATATACATGAAATCATGGCTTAAAAATGTTATTTAAGCCTCATCTAAGCCCATGTTCAAATCTGGACAGATTTGAACCTTGACTCTATGGGACTTAATTAACATAATTAATCCATTTAAAATGATGAACAAAAATCCTAACTAGCATGCTTGACTAGATTAGTACACAAAATAACATTAAAACTAACAAAAGTATGCTCAAACAATTAATTTAAACACAAGGGAAGAATCTTACCTTCGCACGCTCCCTCGTACACACTTTATACATTCAAACAATATATCGAGTGTTCAAATAATCATAAAAACACGAAAGAAAAAAACTGAAGACTCACTATAAAAATGCTTCAACATACTTACACAATCATGGATATCATATAATCATCACAGGATTTCAAAAATCATGCAAACACATTGAAACATTATCCTAAGCATGCTTACTTACATAAAATAATAATAAGAAACTACTTCTAATCATGCATATATACATAAAATAATAAGAAAGCTAACCCTAACATGCATACACACATGAAATCACAAAAAACACTAACCCTAACATGCAAATCACAAGAAACTAACCCTAACATGCAAATCACAAGATACTAACCTTAACATGCATACATACATAAAATCACAAGAAACTAACCCTAACATACATACTAACATATGATAATAACAAATCTAATCCTAAACCTATTTAACCACATAAAATCATAAAAAATAACCCTAATCATGATTGCTAAACATAAAATAATAAGAAAACCTAACCCTAACATGCATACGACATGAAATAATTAATAAAACTACATCCTATCATATTAAACATACTTATAGTAGAAAGAAAAGAAAAGAGAGGAGTCATATCATATGAAAACCAAGAGGACTTACAACATAGCCTCATCAACTTACACCAGAAATCATGAAGAAATGAAGGTCAAGGTTAAGAGTTTACCCTTCAATCTCCTTCTTAGCTAGCCTCCACCAAGCCCTCAGCCTTTTTCTCTTACTCCTTCAATGGTGCAAGAATGAGGAGCCTCCAAAAAATCTGTAGCCTCTTCTCTTTCAAACCCTAAAATTCTCTCCTCTTCCCCTCTTGAACCTCTATAGTGTAATATATATAGAGCTAGGGTTAAAAGCATTGAATGGTTGAGATTAAATTCTTTAAAAAACGATCCTAAGGCCTAGGATGAGTCTTCCTAGGGTTTGAATGCCGAATCCCTTCGTATTTGAGCCAAAAAATCAAATCAAATCGGCCAAAATAAGTCAAGATTTCAAAAATGGCAAGATTGGCTCGAGCCATGCTGGTGGCCGTCCTAGCCTGGACGGCTGGCCGTCCTAGGCTGGACGGTTGGCCGTCCTAGCTAGGATGGTCACCGTGCTGAATTTCCATATTTCGATCCCCAAATTCAAGGGTCTTCGAATTTTGGCCATATTTTGGTCAAATTTGATCCAAATCCGACGGTTCAGGGCTCAAAACGACCGTGCTTTGATCCTCCACATTTTTAGAATGTTTTTGGGTTAAAATCAATTGACCATGGTCAAGGGTTTTAGCAAAAAGCTAGCCAATCGACCCGGTTGTGCCAAAATTGGTCAAATGACCATTCTCTGTTTTGTAAAATTGATCAATTAGGCTTGCACCACTTCTAAAAACATGGTTTTAATATGAAATTGGCACTTAACAACATGTTTTGAAAATCTTTTGTTTTGGTGAAAACGACCAATTCACGGTCAATTTGATCGAAACCCTAATTCGGCTCATCCTTACCTGTGGGACCGATTTTGGGAGAATCCATCCCAACCATTCAAAGGCTCAATTGACATACCAAATTCACTCCCCACATCCACATAAACCTCATGAAACAAACCGTTTCGAATTCGGAGGTCATTCGGAAATTATACGAGAAAAAGGACGAAAATGCCCTTCAAGTCGCAAAAACCCTAATTACCTATCGAGCTCTTATCAGAATGTCATGAAAATTTACAGGGATGTTCTAAAACACCTCAAAAGTCAAATGAAATACAAATGGGTTGATTCCAATCCAAATGTACACATGAAATAATGAATTGTCCTTTTCCTCAGCAAAGGGCAATTTGGTCAATTTGGTCTTTTCAAGGCCAATTCCTCACCCAATGATCAGCTATTCTAGTTGATCATTTGCATGGACATTTGATAGAAATAAATGGTAAAAATGGGGTGTCCACAAGCCCCATTCTCCTTCAGATGTGGTTGGTTGAGAGACTCAAGCTGATCACTCCTCTTGATGGGCCCAAATACTTGTCCCATAATTATTGTTCACGAAAGCTTTTATCCCTTGAGCGTCGCTCGATTCAGGACATGATCATCTTCTTCTTTTCTCTAACTTGGAGATATATTTAGTGGTATGTGGCTATATGGGACTGTAGCGAAGAGTATGTGCTACACACTTCGGGATGCTGTCAGGTGAAGCTCATGGGCTTAAAGCATACATCATTCTACTGGGCTTCTTGTTAGAAGTATGCCCTAAAACCAATCCTAAAGGGTATATTAAGTTTCATATTATCATAATATATGGAAGGTATAACTTATCTAATATGTTCTAACATATATGATAAGGTCCATGAATAAATGATAAGAGAGATATGCATCTCAAGGTGTTGAGATAGAGAGACTGATATTTCTCATATACATCTATTCTAAAAGAGTTCCTACACAAAGGTTTATTAAAGTGGATATTTAATTAACCGTTTGAAGAGTAGCACAGATTTAAACCAACTCATATGGAGGATAGGTAGTCTTTCCTATCAGTGTAGTGACACTTAGGTTAATCTGTGGGTGCATATTAGAGAATATGTACACTGAACATGATCTACAAAGAATATTCCTATGGTAGTTCTGCACTATGTCGGTGTCTATTCCTGGCATATCCTTGTACGACCATGCAAACTCCTTTATGTTTTCCTTCTACAATCCTACCAATTTTTCTTATTCTTGTGGTGACAGAGTTGCCCCAATGTTAATTATCTTAGGCGATTCATCAGATCCTATATTAACTGATATTAATTCATCCACATTAGGTCGAGCATGTTCCATTTCCCTTCGTTGTTCAAACTCAGGGGGAACATCCTCTCTAGGATCTATGTTCATGCAATATATACCCATAGAAGAAAGGAGAAACAAACTGCAAACGAGAAGAATGAAGAAAATGAATACTTTATTAATCATGAACTAAACTATCATTCGCCTCCTAACAGAGGAAGGATGATTTTATTGAAAAGGAAAAAAAAGAATGCTATTCTATAATCCTACGGAAAGAAAGCATAGAAATCCTATAAACTATCATCTGATGGGAACAATTCTTCCTCGACTGAGTCTTCAACTTTAGGCTCATACTCAAGGCTCCAATTGGTCAATGGACTGGAAGTATCTTCAATGAGGTGGATAGGATCGTGTTCATGAACATGCTCTTCGATGCAGGCAATCTCTTTGAACATAGCCCCTATAGCGATTTCATCGATATGGTCGACCCAGTCAAACTCTGTATGCTCTTCGGCTATGATGGTAGTTGGAGAGAGAGGTAGTGGAGTGTTGAAGAAGATTTCAAACCCAGGAACTTTAGCTTTCTGATCTTCAAGGTAAATGGGCTCGGGGAACCACAATAAGGGAAATCATCCCCTTCTTTGACAAAAGCCTCATTCAAAGTGGGTCAGTTAGGTTTCAGAGCGAGGTTAGGGACTCGTCCTTCTTCTTTGGCCAACTGTCTTTCCCTTCTTTTCCATGCCATCTCTTTTCTATCGACTTTGGTACTTTGATAACCCAATCCAAAATGATAAATTGCTGAGGGATATTCGATGGGACCAGGCGTGCCTTGATGATGACGACTTAAGCCCATTCCTGGAAAGAAGCCGATATCTTTCATGATCTGACCCACTTGCATATTCCCATATAGACTGTAGTCTAGCACCATTTTCTCTTTACATCCTGGCTCAACTTCTACACACTGTATGTACTCAAAGCCTGTCAACGGTACCACTTCAATCTCAGGCTTGATTTCACAAACAGGTATACGGGTAGGAGTGATCTCAGAATCTCCCTTCAATGTTACCACTGAGCCTTTGTAGGGGAACTTAACTTTTTGATGGAGAGAATAAAGCACAACCCCAATCGGATGGATCCAAGGTCTACCAAGTAACAGGTTGAAACAAGCAGGCATATCTAGTACTTGGAATTCTACCGGCCCAATGACTAGAGGTAAGGTGACCATGCCAATCGCTTCTCTTCGAGTGTTGTCGTACGCTCTCACAGTTTGCCCTGACGGCTTGAATTCTGACGGTTCGATGCCCAAGGAAGTGGCAGTGCTGAGAGGACACACATTCGAAGCTGACCCATTATCTATCAATACAGTAGGAATTCTCTTGCCCATAGTGTCCACTGTGACATACAAAGCTTGCAAATGATGACGTCCCTTCTTCGGAAGGTCTGACTCTGTGAAGGATATCGACTGCCCATGCTGAACTGGACTGACCAAACCAACTAAATCTTTGGGTGAAATGTCGATGGGAATCTATACTTGGTTAAGTAGCCTGAGCACGATCTACCTATGTTTCTGTGAAGCCATTAAAAGCCCCCAGATGGTGATATTGGCTTGAGTCCGCTTAAGCTGTTTCAATACCTCATCCTCTTCTTCTTAAACTTCAGTGCGTTGGGGTCTCTCTAACTCTCCTAAGGGATTATCGGATTCCAAGTGAGTGGGCTTGCAATGACGACCTCCCCTAGTGACATGGTTAACATATTTCTCATCGATGGCCCAAATATATGCTATCTCTTCGGGTGTATTCATCAAATCCTCCCATTCTATGATATCAACCTCACTTCCCAACCCGTCATCTATAGTAGACTTAGCAGAAGTTGATCTTGACTTGAAATATTGGGTGACCCATGGTTGTCTTGGGTAAACGGCTAAATAAAGAACTTCTCCGTACATATCGGTGGTCCTGGCGGTCATGCGGGTTCTATTCTCAAAATGCTTCTTGTGGATAACCTGGCTAGCTTCCTCAGAAAGAATAAGGTTTGGATCTTCGGGTTCATCATGAGCCATAGGAACACTTTCTTTAGGCAAGTTATCATCCCAACCAGTAGGGACAATGGGCTCTTCAAAAATGGGCTTCTCTACCTTTGGATAAATGACATAGAAAGCAAACTTTCCGCTTGGTTCACCCAACAGGCCTACTTCAGGATCTCCGGCCTTATATCTCTTTCGCAACTCCTGCTGGCTGGTCCCAGTCTTAGAAAAGGCTTTCTTGGAACTTGGCTTGAATGGGGCAATGGGCTTAAGGGTTTGACAAGGATGGGACACCTCGACTGTGGTGATAGGAGATGAAGGGTGAGGATGGATGGGTTCATAGTGGCTATAAGGGTCGGCATGGATGACATTGATATTGGCTGGTGGTGGGACTGCATGGGTAGGAAGTGGATTTTGGGTGACATTGGGTTGAGAAGGTGGGGAAATGGTTTTGTTATCTATGAGGTCTTGAACTTCATGACGAAGGCGGATGCAATGGTTGGTAACATGGCCTTTGGATTGATGGAATTGGCAGTATTCATTTTCATTGTAGTTATTGGGTAATGGATTGGGTGTAGGTCTGGGCTCTAAAGGTTGGAGCAAGCCTCGAGCTTTTAATTTCTCGAAGACTTTTTCCAATGGCATATAAAGCTCGGTGAATTTTTTGAATGGTTTATTTCCTATGGAAAAGGGTTGGGTAAATGGAGCAGGTTGAGATATGGCGTTAACTTCGGTAGCCTTACCATTGATGACAGGTCGGCGGTTTTTGTAGGGTTCATCAGTTCGGAGGGCTCCATCGGCTAGAGCGTCCTCCACTTGGGTACCAGCAACGACCAGAGCTCGGAAATTTGGAAGATATTGGAAAAACATGTGCTTATGATAAACTGGGAGCAAGTTCTTCACTATCATGCGGATTTGTTCTTTTTCCTCAGGGTGGTTAGCCATTTTAGAAGCCTTGGCTCTCCAGCGGGTGGGGAAAGCAGAGAAAGTTTCCCCTGATTCCTGTTTAGTAGTCTCCAAATCCCTCCTTGTGACATCAACTTCTGTGTTATACCTGTAATGATTGCTGAACTCAGTGCATACATCCTCTCAGGTCTTCATTCTCGATTCATCCAGTGCCAGAAACCATTTTAGGGCAGACCCTGCTAGTGTCTCATGAAATATTTGGGCTAACATATCATCGCCAGCCCCTCGTGGGTGCATGGCCCTCACGTACATCTTCAGATGGGTCTTAGGACAACCCATTCCATCAAACTTCTCTAACTCAGGCATTCTGAAATGAGTGGGCATACGGGCCTTGTTTAGCACATAATTCGCCCGTTTCTACTTGTCTTTTTGTACATTTTACCTGTTCTTCAACCCTAGTTTGGCTTGATTCTGGTATTTTTAATCTTTTCATTGTTTTTGAGCACGTGCAGGTTGCATGGTGCTAATTCCATTCTTTTGAAGGTATTCGATGAATGCCGAAGGTTTTCATCCACTGACCACAGCTTGCAAGCACATTCTCATGATCATGGTGTGCATTTGTGGAGCATTCCCCGTCAAAACCTCACCCAAGCAAGTCACTCGCTCATTTCCATGGCATTGAAGGATCAAGTACCTTTGGAGAAGGTTTTCAAGCTCATGCGATCATTCGGGGCAAGCGAGGACGAAGCGAGGGACCTTGGAAGTCAAAACAGGGCAAAACAGGCAAATTCCAGCAAGGGGTACCGGTCCCACATTGGGGGGTACCGGTCCCACTTATGCAGAACTGAATGGTACCGGTCCCACCTTGGGGGGTACCGGTCCCAATGTTCGGGAAATCACCCGGGTATTTTGTAAAACCTTCTAAACTCATGGGTATTCTCGTCCATTCATCCCCATGTCTGATGCCCTTATGGGGGGGGTATTTAAAGCACTTTTGCAGCTGATGGGGGTCATTCTCTCTTGTTCTTAGCTTAGTTTTCTAGGGTTAGCATAGTTTTTGGGGTTTTTAGCTTAGTTTAGCTTGTGTTCTTGGATTTCTAGCTTAGTGTAACTTAGTTTGTTGTTTAATCTTGTTAATCTTACCTTGTAATCTCTAGTTTAGGTTGTTATTTTCCATTTTCATCACAAAGTTGTAAGCTACACTTGTTCTTGGTTCATTTATTACAAGCATTTACTTGTTTTCAGCTTTTATGGTTGTTTATGGTTATGTTCTTCTCATTTATGGCTAGCTAAGCATTTAAGGAGGGTTCTTTGGTGAAGTTCCTCTCCAAAACCTAAGGTAATGGTGGTTTCTCAACTCAAATGCTTTAAAGTTAATGGAATGCTAGCTTCTTCTACTCTCACTTCCTTTTGAACCCATATGGAGTCATATTCATGACCAAAATACGACTTGTGAGAGGTTGTATATTGGTGATGAGCACATATGATCTTCATGTGTATGCTAAAACATCAAGATGAGTAGTGAAGTTGCATTCCATCATTTGTTCTATATTCTTGAGCTTTTATTGTTAAAATCTTTCCATTCAAAGCCATATGTCACATGGACCATTTGAATGTGTATGTGTGAGAAACCATTAAGCCTAGGTTAGGAAGGAACGAATCCATAGAACCCATCCTTTCTCTCATTTACAAGTTTACAAATCAAATCCTCGCCATTAATTTGGCACAAGAATCACAATCAAACAAATCCCATATTTACTTGTGTTTTTACATTCATTGGGTAGCATAACCTAAGAATCACTAGAACCTATTCCACTCCCTGTGGAAATGACCTAGGTACTCCTAGTTTTATTGCTAGACGATCATAAGACTCCTACGCTTGGGAATCTCATGCGCACAACACTTCAATTTACGTCCAAGCAGGCCTTAGGGAACAGAGATAAGGACGACATGTCAACCAAATCATCAGATTTTCTAATACCTCTCAAGGCTTTTACCAGGGCTTCCACCTTACTACTGAACAATATGGGCTCAGTGGAAAAGAAAGCAGGGGTATTAGGTTTAGATTCATTGTCCAGATCAATGGGTTGAACGAACTCCATACCAGACTTGGCGGGCTCAACAACCACCTTGGGCTTAGGGAAACATTCCCCCTCATCATCGAACAGGGGATTAGTATGGGCTCTCATCTTATCCTTCTCTCCTTTCTTATGGATCAACTCTTGAACTACCTTCAAAAGTGCATCAATCTTCTCATCAGTTGTTTTTCCATTAGTTCCAACGGCAGTAGGGGTATGATCTTCCTGACTAGACATCTTCGAATCAACAGGTAAACCCTTAAATAACCGACCGCTAGAATCACGACGCCAAGCCAGAATGCTAGGAAAGAAACGAGAAAGGGTTTGAATCAACTGAGAGCTTCCAGTGTGAAAAAGGATGAAAAAGGACAATAGACTACTCATTGGCAAAAGTATGGGCCTAAAACCCACACACCAAACTCAATCTCTCATTCTGAAGATGGGCCAAACTTAATCTCTCATTCTGAAGATGGGCCTATAGCCCTACCAAGAATCTCATCGAAAACTCCCTAAACTCTCATCTCAATCTTATCGTAGGCCTCAACTTTCTTATCCAAAGATATGGGTCTAAGGCCCACACTTAAAACTTATCTAAGACCTATGAATGGACATCACTATTCGGACAGCATAACACTACCACGGGCCTAAACCCATAAACATGTAGGGTACTAAGCCTTTATCAAGTACCTTAACTCTTTGAAAGCACAGTCTTTAAGAGTTTAGGGCATTTCATAAAGAGTATAGTCCTACAAACTCGAGTCCTAGTGGTTCTACACACTTACACACTTCACAATCAAGGCTTAATACAAAACCGGTGGGGGAAATCAGGTAGCATAACATTACAATAGTGTGTGATAGGAGATGTAGGGTATGTGTCCTATGGAGACAGTGTATATGAACTAATGCAAAGGGTAGGTTGAGTGTCCCTTACTCGCTCGATCCAATCGATATACCTAACCACATGTGACATCAGGAATGCCGCGTGGGTCCAACAGTACTTGATTGATTCGTTTGATATTCCCGAGGGTACTTGGCAAGAAGAATGATGGCTTTCGCATACATGGAACCCAAGAATCAAAGAGACTAGGCCCAGGGCTAGGCTCATTGTTGGCTTTAGCATACAACGTCCTAAACATGCAGAGTCAATGCGCACACAATGTAGAAATCAAAGTCAAACAGTCATGCAAATGCCAGCGGTTGATTTTATTAAATTAAGAAATTGAAAAGCCCAAAAATAATTAATTGGAGTTTAGCCCTCGACATCCCCAGCGGAGTCGCCAATATGTGAACCAGCCAAATATAAGACCGAGGGATCAAGAGGCTTTTATTCACTTAATAGTCATCGTGGATTGTGGATTATTCATTATCCGTCTCGATTTATCCTTCTCTATTATCCTTCTATATTTTCCACATTTATCCTTCTCTATTATCCACTCAAGATTGGGTTTTTGAAAAAGGATAAGAGTTTATAAAAAAACTGGGAGTCGCCACCTTATTTTTAGGGAACAAAGAAACCACAAAAAGAGTTTTATTTTCAATAAAACACTAACTCCATATTTTTAGGAAAAATGCAAGTCTTCGAACCAAAATAGGATTCGGGGGCTAGGTTATGAAGTGGGAAGGTTCCAAGGGACTCCTTGTAGGCACCCACCTCACCCTAATTAAAGGTCTCCTAATTACTATTGGGCTTTATCAAAATCTCATAAAAATCAACCTATCATATCTAATCAACCAAGAAAATAGTGTATATAATACTAAATAATAACAATAATAATAAAGAATAAAAAATACTAAAGATCTTAGGAGACAAGAGTCATCCTAAGATTGTACTTACGCCCTATTGACTGCCTATGTACTTTACCAGTTTCCTGATAGAGATCAAAGTCCACGTAGTTCGATCACCCTAGGACTCTCCTATTGTAATGAACCACTTAATCGAAGGAATTCTATCTTATCTAGGACTCTAACTTCGAGAGTTTGAATTTAATCAAAACACTTTTTTGTATTAAAAAGGGAATTTTATTCCAAGTCAAATACTTTCAAAATCACTTACTTTTAGAGTTTTTCTCGTAGTAAACTCCTAGATTAGGTAGAACTCGATTACTATTGCAATTCTTACAACAAAGGATAGTCCTAAGTGGGGTCAAGTAACCCCCCTAGTCCTAGGGTCTCTAACTAGTCTTAGGTTAGTCTAAACACCTAATATACTAACATTATGCATGCTGGAATTTATATAAAATATACTAAATATGCAATAGAGAATATAAACAATGCATGAAAAATGTCCTAAATGTAATTTAAGTTATCTATGTGAACCTCAACATGTTTCTATGTTAGTTTGGATCCTAAAAATGGTTTTTTAATCCATTTTAAAGTTACTTTAAACCTTGGACAGATTTATATGCAACCAAAAAGTGAATTTAAAACCCAAAAATGAAATAAATAAAAGAAGTGTAAATGTCCTAATATGCAACCTAATATGATATACCAAAATAATCATGCATCATGTTTAAAAACACCAAGTTTAAACATAAGGGAAGGGACTTACCATAGTTTGCTCCCTCGAACACGTTTCATATGATATTTCAAACATTAAACATAAATATAAATGATATAAACAAACCCAAACATGTTCCTAATGACCAATACTAATTTAACATAATCAATACAAACTAACTATAAAAACCATAATGCAGAAAATCTACATGCTAACCTATATGCAACTAATCCTAACCTTTGAATACCCAACTTAGGTAACCTTTGAATACCCAACTTAGGTACCCATCCCTAACATGGCATAGGAGAAGAATGAAGAAGAAGAATAAGAAATATGCATCTTTTAAACTAAAGCACAAAAATTAATTACACTAACCTTTCTTGCCTCCTTCTCCCTTGCTCCTAGCTTCTTCTCCAACCTCTAAGGGCCTCAAAGATGTGGCTAAGAATGCTATGGGGGAACCTTGTGCAATGTTCAAGTCTCTACTCTCCAAACTAGCTCTCTAATGCCAATTCACTGTGTTAAAACTGATTTCAGGGCTTTTTATTTATAGGAAAGCCTGAAATTGATTAATAGCTGAGTTTAAATCTCTTAGGAATGATCTAAGGGTCACAAATCAGCCTTCCAAGGTCTTTTAATTCATCCCAAAGTCCCTAAGGCCGAATTGGACACATGGCAAGCACTTGGAAGAGTCCCAGACAAAAGAAAGACTGAAAAATAGCAGTTGGAGGCATGAAGCTCGGATGACCATCCTCCTTTGAAGGCTTTGGTTTGATAAAAAGATTGAATCCCAGTCATTCCCGGTTGAAACCCTAATCTGAGCTTGAAAGGGTCTTTTGAGCCTCAAGAACCACACATGAGCCAGAAGGCTCAACAGACCTTGCCACTGATCAACTTAGCTACTAAACACACTTTAAATATTCATGTCAAAGCCTCGAGACCATTCGGGTTAAGATCGACAGTCATTCAGAGCTTTTGTGATTCAAAGGACAGTACTGTCCTTCAAGTCACAAAAGGCCTTATTTTCTATCAAGCTTGGCTCAGAATGCCATGAAATTTTACAGGGATGTTCCTAGACTCTCTAAAAACTAAATACAAAAAGAACCGACTTAATCTAACCTAAAAACCTACATGCGATAATGACCTCTATCTAACTACTCATAAGGGTAAAATTGGGAACTTAGGGTTTTAACACCCTATTTCACCTCTAATCACAGGCAACCATTCATGACCATACTCATGGTCTGATGTCTACACCGCGTGTGGTCATAATCATAATCAAGTAACCAAGGTCCGTCGTAAGGAGGTTAAGGAGCGAGCTCAAGACAAAACCTTCGTCACGCATGGTGACCAATATATCCAGAAACCCAGAGCCTCAGCTCAATCAACATAAAACATATCTCAAAACCATTATCATTTGCAAAATAACGGTGAATGACATAAGTGTATAGTCATCAATATTTGTTATACATAAAACCATTTAAAGGATGTGATTTATTTAGATATCAATATCATAATCAATCATTTAATAAAACGGCCAAATCATATGCCCATTCACTCAGTTAATAACATCAAAAGAATGAAATATCTAATTCTCACATTTATCAAGATTCGTCAAAAGTAAAGCATTTCCACTTGAAATCCATTTGATATTTTTTGAAACATGCCACACAATGTAGATAGTTTATAAACAGATATATTTCATGTATCTATTTGTCAGAACAGTAAAACAGTAAAGTTCACAAGCATTTATAAATCATCTCATCATGAAGGTATTTAATATTCATATGGTTCTCAAAGTAGTTGCAAAACAGATATATCATTATCAACGGTAAAAAGTTACTTATCCCTACCTTAATGTCTTAGTGTTTCCAACCCTTTGTGGCACGAGCCTCCCAAATGCAATGCGTAATGCACCCAATGCAAGTGATCCTCCAAAGGACCTTCCAACTGGAAACAATAAATAATGCAAACAAAGAATCACAAGAAATGACAAAAGATTCACAACTTCAAAAGTAAAACATCACGCTTCTCAAAACTGCTTACACACGACCCCAAAGACTCAAAACCTTAAAATAACAAACCAAAGACCTTAAGAGTTCTAATACATATTCCCAAGAATGATTAGATGCTGCACGACGAATTTCGTGGCCAAAAGCCAAAAGGTTTGAAAGATACAAGCCAAAGAAAATAGAGAGCACACAAAAGGGCAAATATGGTATTTTACAAAATATTTCTCTTTCCAAAAAGAATTTGATTTAAAAACCAAAGTATTTAGAAACTAGGCTTCATAAAATTTCCGAGCATATAAAGATCACGAAAATCCGAGTCCGAATGCAAAAGATACAAGTGTTTGAAGTTAGAATTTTCTATGGAATAAAAGAGGCAAAGAGTAGACTGTTTAAAACAAGGAGTCGACTGTTTGAAGCAAGGAGTCGAATGTTTGGTCAACTGTTTGAGACAGATTGCCTGTTTTCGATTTTTACATAAGACAGTCGACTATTTGGGTTAAACAGTCGACTGTTTTCTCGATAAATCTGAAAAACAGGGTAATTTGAGGTTCAAAACAATTTCTAAAACCCATAATATCAACCATACTCAATTCAACCTCACCTAATAACCCAAAACAAGTCAAAATCATCTAAACTTATCATCAAAACTCAAAAACAATAATCATAACTCATGAATCCACCATAAACAAACCTTAAAACCTTACACAAACCCATAAAATCCATTAACACACAACGTTCTTAACACCACCACAATTCCTTCCACAAATACACAAATCTAAACTCAAACATAATAAAAAACACTTTGTAAATCATCCACATTAATCTTATATCACAAATCCAAACTTTACACAAAACCCACTTTCTTTTCTTCCAAACAACCCTAAGCCAAAAATACATTATCATTCCCACAAATCCTCATTTACAAATCACATAAACATACTTTAACTCTTCCCAAAACACCACACACCAAAACCCTTCAAAACCAAACCCTAAAAACTCACCAAACAGATCACAAAAGAAAAGAAAAAAGGAAAAAGAAAAGAAAAACAACAATACTTACCTCCACCGGCGACGGCGACTCTCCGGCGAATCTCCAGCGATGCTCCTTTTTTCTCCTTCTCTCTCTCTCGGTCTCTCCTTCTCTCTCACGGCTGGGTAGAATGAAGAATGGGGTGGGTTTTGGCTTAAATAAAGTCAAATGGAAATTATTTAAATAATTCAAAGTTTTTTTTTTTTTTTTTTTTATAAAACATTAAAATATTCATATAAAAGAGAAAATAAAACTTGGGTTATTACAATCTCACCCCCTTAAAAGAATTTCGTCCTCGAAAATTAAAATTTAGAAAACATAGACCCGATGCACCATAGTTATCTTATGCATAGGTCACTTGAGTTTGATAGTATCTCGTACATCCTTAACCATAAGGGTGTAATCGGTACTCAATGGCTCTAGTAGGGTTATGTATGAAGATAAATGAGTGCACAAGAAGGAATCATCACTTTCATCTTTGATGAGAAAGAATGTCAAGATTCGTTCACAAAGATAATTCTTAGTTTGAAATCCATGGCCATGGTGATAGGTGAACTGTGAAAGAGTTTCATCAAGTTCATCTTATTGAGAATTATATTTTGTAGAACATATAACAAATTGTTAAGATTGATAGGATCTGTGAATAAAAGCCATGGATTCGCAGCGGAAGTAGAAAACAAAACTTTTTCATTTATTAAAATCAATCCATGTTCACAAAACCTTCAAGAATCGATTCAAGCATGGGGTCATGTATATAAAAACACATATAATCAAGAATGAATATTTAAACATCATAAATAACCTTACTTGATTGAGTTTTCGATGTAGCTTTCCTTTGAGTTTCAAACAGATGAAACCTCCAAAGCGTATCCACACGAGAGTAAAATTCCCTAGAACCTCCTAGTCTTCCACAACACTTGTGAGCAAGCTAGCATGGAGAGGGAGAGGAGAGAGAGAATTCGGCAAAGGGGGTTCCCATAACCCTAGAATGTGAAGACACTCATATATATAGACTTTCTCCTCTTTAAGGGGTGTTTGGTTACTAGTGCTAGCATGACCAAACATCCTTGAATAGAGTAATCCTATTCTTGGTTAGTTTTGACTTTTAATTAATTAACCTTTAATAATTAAAATCAAACATAACTCACAGATAGGATTCCCCTCCCATAAGTTTAAGAAACTCACTTACTCTCTATTGTGTGTGACCCTTTGGGTTCACCCTAACCTAGCAGTGGACAGGGACATCTCTATGTCTCCTAAAAATAGAAACTTTCTATTTTAAGGTTCAATTGGAACGATTCCAATTTTTCCCTCATTGATAACACTTTATCAATAGGCTTTCACTGGTCATGAGTGACATCTAGCAACATATCATGACATACCCTAGGTTTAGGTGAATAGCAGAACTATGTGAACCCTTCATGTTATTTAATCCTTCATCCCCTAATGTCACAGTTAAGATAATAGGTATGGTTTTAGTCAAACCCTATCTCAACCACTTGATATCTGTTCCACAAAATATAATCTCAATAAGGTAATCGCAGTGAAACTCTTTTCACTGTTTACCTATCACTCTGGCCAGAGGTTCCCTTTGAGAATTATCTTTGTGAACTTATCCTGACATTCTCTCTCATATAACTGAGAGTGATGATCCCTTATTGCACACTCATCCATCTTCATGCATAACTCATTAGAGCCAATAAGCACCGATTACAACCTAATGGATAAGGCTGTACGAGATACTATCAAACTCTAGCAACCTATGCACAAGACAGCTATGGTGTCTCAGGTCTAAGGACTACCAAATTAATGGACATAACACTAGAATATTCCTTTGACAGAACTACCATAGGAATACTCTTTGCAGATCATGTTCAGTGTACATATTCTCTAATATGCACCCACAGATTAACCTAAGTGTCACTACACTGATAGGAAAGACTACCTATCCTCCATATGAGTTGGTTTAAATCTGTGCTACTCTTCATACGGTTAATTAAATATCCACTTTAATAAACCTTTGAGTAGGAACTCTTTTAGAATAGATGTATATGAGAAATATCAGTCTCTCTATCTCAACACCTTGAGATGCATATCTCTCTTATCATTTATTCATGGACCTTATCATATATGTTAGAACATATTAGATAAGTTACACCTTCCATATATAATGATAATATGAAACTCAATATACCCTTTAGGATTGGTTTTAGGGCATACTTCTAACAAAGATAGGGTTTGACTTAATAACAATGCCTGATTATCTTAACAGTGACATTAGAGGATGAAGGATTAAGTAGCATGAAGGGTTCATTTCGTTCTGCTATTCACCCATACCTAGGGTACGTTATGATATGTTGCTAGATGTCACTCATGACCAGTGTAAGCCTATTGATAAAGTGTTATCAATGAGGACATAATTGAAATTGTTCCAATTGAACCTAAAAATAGAAACTTTCTATTTTGGGAGACATTGAGATGTCCTTGTCCACTGCTAGGTTGGGATGAACCCAAAGGGTCACACACAAAAGGACACAAGCAAGTTCTTTAAGTTAGGAGAGGGGTTAGTTTCTAATTTATGTAACTTACTTGGGCTCTTTAATTAAAGGTTAATTAAGGAAGACTAAGTTGCAAAAATTAGAAACCCTAGTATTTGCCTATAAATACAAGGGTGAGGGTGCATGCTAGCACTAAGTACATCAAAACCCTAAAGGAAGAGTGGATATTCATCATTCCCTAGTGGAGGTCGTGACCTAGTGTCTCTCCTCCCATGGCCGAATTGCTCCTCTCTCTCTCTCCACCTTGCTTTGCTCAAAAGTTGATCAAATGCAAGGGGCTTATGGAATCTTGGGTTCGTGTGGATACCTTGGAGGCTTCATACACTTTGAAGCTCGGATTCGATCGAGGTTTCAACAAAGGCAACCATCAAGTAAGTATATTTAAAGTTGTTTAAATATTATTCATGTATTATTCATGATCTTATGCTTGTTTCTATTTCCTGCTAGAATATGAATGGTTGGATTCTCATTTTTATAAAAATTTTATAGTTTGTCTTCCGCTGCGAATGCTCCCTGCGTATATTCTTTCATCATTGGCTCTAATAAGTTATGCATGAAGATAGATGAGTGGTCAAAAAGGAATCATCACTCTCACTATCATACGAGAGAATGTCAGGGTTGGTTCACAAAGATAACTCTCAGTTTGAATCTCTAGCCAGAGTGATAGGTAAACTATGAAAGTGTTTCATCGGGCCTATCTTATTGAGATTGTACTTTGTAGAACATATGACAAGTTGTTAAGATAGGGTTTGACTTATCTCCATACTTGATTATCTTAACAGTGACATTAGGGGATGAAAGATTAAGTCACATGAAGGTTCACATAGTTCTGCTATTCACCTACACCTAGGGTACGTCATGATATGTTGCTAGACGTCACTCGTGACTAGTGAAGGCCTAATGGTAAGTGTTATCATTGAGGGAAAAATTGGAAATTATTCCAATTGAACTAAAAATAGAAAGTTTCTATTTTAGGGAACATGAGATGTCCCGAACCACTACTAAGATGGAGTACCCCCAAAGGGTCACACACAATAGGACTCAAGAGAGCTCTTAAATTAAAGAGAGGGGTAAGTTTCTAATTAAATGCAACTTAATAAGGCACTTTATTAATAGTTAATAATAGTAGGCCGTAATTGCAATATTATAAACTCTTGTATTTTCTATAAATACAAGAGCTAGGGTGCATGCTAGCACTAAGTCCACCCAAACCCTAAAAGAAAAGTGAGAAACCCTCCCCACACCCATAAGGCCGTGAACTATAGAGGAGACCTCTCCCTTAGCCGTTTTCTCTCTCTCCCTCTCATTTTTGCTTTGCTTCAAGTGTTGAGATCAAGAGCAAGAGTATTATTGAGTCTTGGGTTCGTGTGGATTCCTTGGAAGCTTCATCGATTTGAAGTTAGGATTCATTTGCGACAAAGAACATCAAAAGGCATTCAAGTAAGTATTTATTATGTTTAATATGCTTTCTTGTTTATTATTTATGATCCGATGCTTGTTCGAACTCCTGCTGGAATGTGATGGTTGGATTCGAATCTATTCAAAAGTTTTTACGTTCGTCTTCCGCTGCGAATCCATGACTACCATATCCTTTCAGAAATATTGTCCCAGATATTGTTATCTGGTTTGCCACATCCTTTGTAAGTCCTCAAGAGAAACTATCTTGCGAGATCCCTTGAACTTATCACAGAACTGGTTGGAGAAAGAATACTAGTCCCTAACATTTAGAGCAGGGAATTTAGCGAACCAAGTAAAAGCCGGACCTTTCAAAGAACCAGGGAAAAGTTTTAAAAGCAAGCGAAAGTTAGAAGAATACTCTCTGCATTGCATTTCAAACTTGGACACATATTCTTAAGGATCAGAAGATCCATCAAATTGTGTAAAATTTGGTGCAATGAAACCTTTGGGGTATGGATAATGGGAAATTTTGTTAGATAAAACTCGTTTGTAGCTCATGTAAGTTTTATGTGAGTCTGACTAAGACATGAAAAATCGAACTAAAGACTCTATTTGTTCTTGAGAGAAAGAAAAAAGAGGATTAGAAGCATGGGGTTGGGGAATATAGGTTGTGGTGATACGGAAATAGGAATAGAAGGATGTTCAACAGCTGGCACTGAGGATGAAGGTACGGGATGCATAGGAGGAGTAGAATTTTTCTGTAATTTCAACTCCAACTCCTTGATTTTGTCATTCATGTCTTGAAGCTGTGCACGATAGTGATCATTTTCTTCTCGTAAATAATTCTCCATATCCGATCCTCACGGAGCAGTAGAGGCAGAGGTTCCTTTTTCCTTATCCTGATTCTCCGGACGAGAATCGGCTTTAAAAGCCATGTAGAACTCCATAACTGTTCTCATTTGAGCATCCAAATCAAATTCAGACAAGTTGATCATAGGAACAGAGGTGTTCGTTTGTTCGGCCATCTAAGAGTGCAAATCTATGAAGTCCTCAATACAGTCAAGCAAAATAGAATTACTTCTTGTCCGTTTTGATTTTTGAATTTCGGATCGAGCTTTAGAAACAATTGATTCCGCCATTACTAACCAAATTATATACTTATGATTTTTAATGAAAATATATTTATAAACCCATTTAAAAATTAAAGAAAAGAAGAATGAAAGGAAAAGAAAAAGAAAAATAGAGACGAATATAAATTTTAAGTATGAATTAATCAGTGAATGAAATCTGTTACAGATAAAATTGCGGAAAAATCGTGAAAGAAATTTAAACGAAACATATGATCAAGAAAATATTAGTAATAGTATAAAATAAAATGAATAATCAGTATATGGACGAGAAATTTATACATGAATATGAATTAGAATAAAGGAACAATCAGCATAAGAAGGATTGTATTAAAATTAAAAAGTGCACACATATAGATAACCAAAATGAATCTTGAAATAAGAATATATAATAACATTAGATTAAAGACTGATCTAAAGCATCAAAACGAATGTTCCCCGGCAACGGCGCCATTTTTGTCACCTCTGTAAGATCTCTATCGTAATTAGGGTGGAAAGAGTGCCGTAGCACGATTCGACTATGAGGATAGATCCTGAGGAACACACAGCGATAATGGTCCTGTCACAACCATTTTCGATTCCAATGGAGGTGACTTCACGAGAAGAATGATTCTTAATATAAAACTATAAAATCATATCCGAGAACCCTTTTTCCAATGATAGATGTATATTTTAATGATATACATTCATCATTGGTTGATGCTTTAGGCAGATTCGGTTTTCAATTAAAAATAATAAATAGAATTTTATTGATAATGATAGAATATTGCACTTACAGAAATCGAAGAACAGTACACTATAATGCCACTTAAAGAATGATTCTCACAAACTTTTTGAAGATTCTCACTTTCTCTCTCTAGTACTGACAAGAAGTGAAAAATTCTCTCGAAGTAATGAAAAACTCTCTTCTATTACATGTACCTACCTCCTATTTATAATGAAATTCTTTAACAGAATTTCACTTATAATTATTAAGTTTGTTACAAAGATACGACAAGTGACTAGGAAATAAACATGTTATCTACATAAATATCGTAAAAGTACATCTTATTTCGATAATGCCACTTGTCAATTCCATAATGTTATTTATTCATCCGCATATCTCCTTCATCTATCTTTGTCAATCCGCAAGGCTATATGCTCCACTATTTTTCATTGTAACTGTCCTTTCTCATATAATCAATTTTGATGACTATAATTATATATCCTCTCAATCCTCTTTGACCATCTAACACCTGTCGATCAAAGAGCAAGATAGATTACTACTCTAGTTGCATAGAGATGGCCATTCCGAAGTCCACTTCTCACCACACTTCACAAACACCCACCAAACCACAAATGATCAACCCCAAACCTTAGATCCACCATAAAACAACTTCAAAAACACCAAATCCACCGAATTCACAAATATCAAACGGTCTAATCAAGAAATCACCCAAGATTTACATTTAAAAACCCACGAAACCCATTTTCTCACCAACAAAAACACACTAACAAACCCTCAAATCAACACCTACACGACACACAAACATTCACCAAAACTTCCCTAAGCACCAAACACCAAGACTTTTCAAAATCCAACTCTAAAACCCACAAAATGGGTACGCAAAGAAAAGATAAAGAAGAAGAAGAAGAAGAAAATGAACAAGGAAAACTAGGCCTTACCTCCATCAGCGACGTGGCAGTGTTGGCGAGCTCCGGCGAAGTCCTTCTCTTCCTTATTCTCTCTCTCTCTCGGTTTCACTCCCTCTCCCCACGGCTTGTAAAATGAAGAAAAGAAGGGTGGTGTGGGTTTTTATAAAGGAGGGTACAATTGTAATTTTAAAGAATTTTTTTTAAAATAACAATAAATAATAAAATTAGTCCACTTCCCCTCTTAAAATACATAAAATAATGATATAAAAATATGGGTTATTACACATTACAAAGATTATATGAGGCAATATTTGACTTAAACTATTGAATATAATGTTCTAAATACTTGAAATGATTGTGTGCTCATTTTTTTAAAATTTTAATAAGTTTGTGATACTAAAATTGCAAAGTTTTAGGGTATCAAATGTTGTTCGCTCACTTAGAAAACTTAAGATTTAGTTGCAATATTTAATTTATTTTATTTTAGGTATAAAAAAAAAAGTATTGCTTGACCTGCCCAACCCGCGAGTTGAAGCCTACTTTTATATTCAACTAACCTGACGGTTATTAAGGCATGCGGATTGGTTGGCGGTTGGAAAGATTAACTACCCGCCAAGGACAGGTTGGTTGGCAATCTTATGTCAAACCCGATTCTAATTGACCCACGCACAACCATAGCTGAAACTAGGGGATTCACAAGAATAATTTTCGGGACTAGGGAATACATTTCATTTACCAATGATAATATCAAACTGTACGTAAAAAACTCAAGGCACATGCCATTTCTACTAATTTATGCCAAGAGCATCTCCAATGCATTCATGCCATTTGATGTGCCAATGCCAAAATTTAACACCCCAAATGATAGCAAATGGCATTAATGCCAAATTTTGGCACCTATGTGCTCCAATGCATTGATGCTATATTATGATATTTTCCATTTTTTGAAAGGCTACAGAAATGGTAAATGCTATTTGAGGTGCCAAATTTGGCAACTATTGTCGCCATTACCAAAATTTGGAATTTAAAATGGCACACTATTGGAGCAACTTATTTGGATTTGGGTGTCAATATCAAATTTTGACAATGGCAACTCTAATGACATGTCATTGGAAATACTCTATTTATGTCTTTAATACAAGAAAACCAATTAATCTTATATTCTAATCCATATGTAAACTCCTTCACAGTCCATTTATTCGTATCTAGGAGCTTTTATTACTTAAAACAAAATCTTACCACACCTACCCCATGGCAAATATGCAGTTAAACTATATATATATAGGGTCACGTTCCCCTTACACACTATTTTGACACCTATGTTTACATCTTGTTTTCAAAACACTACCTATGATAAATATTTTGACGAACCGACTGTTGGATTCAATACATTTCTTATGCATATCATGTATACCAAAATTCATAGTGATCTAACGGTTAGATTTTAATAAATGTCACTATAAAAAACTGTTATGTTTTTAATTAATAAAAAAAATAATAGTTCTTCAAAGTGATATTCTTCAAAAACTAACCGTTGGATCACTCCGATTTTTTTTCATACATGACAAACATAAGATAAGTATCTAATATAACGGTTGATTTCTCAAAATATTCAACCTACAATGGTATTTGA
>JAESVK010051600.1:0-10850 GCA_017140935.1 Hamamelis virginiana | reverse complement strand
TTATTGGATACCTATCGACGTCTCGCATATGTATGGCGCCAATGCCACTTCCCAAGATAATACTGCTCACCATATTCCTTTAGACAGCTGGTTAATAATTTCAATATTTTAGCTTTAACAGCTTATAGGGCCAATAGGGGAGATAGAACCTTACAACAATATCTGCATCTTGGCTTCCAACATCTTAGTCAAAGATGAAACAAAAGAAATTACGGATAGTCACCAACACTTTCAGTAAATTAAATGACATATACTTACTGATTTATCCCTAGAAACAGGCAACCCATCAAAGATTCCCATCTCGACCCAATCACCTCAGCAGAATTTGTAGAACTGAAAGAGTAGGAAGAAATGAAACTCATTCTATTGCAAATCCAACCACCAAAAAAAAAAATAGTAAGTAGAATTTTCTCGAATGTAATCAAAACTGGATTGCGAATCATTTTCATTCTCATGTAAAAATTAATAAAGTCAATGTTTACTATATTCCACAAGGTTCTATTGGTTGCCGAGAAATCTATTGAATAGAAAATGGAAATAAATATGAAGTATCACTTTTTCTTTCTATAACTTAAATAAAATGAGAAAAGTAGCTCGAGTAATTAATTGTATAATCCTTTACTGAGCTAATTTTTCATTTTATTTATTTACTTTTTTCATTTTTTCGGGGAAAAAAATAAAAATAAGAATTGAAAGTTTTTTTTTTTTAATTTCCTCAGGTTTCTCAGCAAGGAAACAGTGGGTGAGGTAAAGATTGTAAAAAATACCGATAAATCCAGCTCGAAGAACACCTGCAAAAAGACCAATTCGACACAATTTCAATGTTATCAATTAACTGTGTAGACTGCAATATTGTGAAATTTACATGAAATTTGATCAAGACTAATCAGATCTTTCAATTTTGGGGGGAAACAAAAACCTAAAACAGCAAGTAATTTGTTCATGGATATTTTGATTTTATGTATAAACAATTAAGCAAATTATGCTGAGGTTTTGAATTGCATTATGATTGAACATACCTGTGAATGAGTTTATCGATGCGAATGATGCATTTCTGAGCGAGTTGGCGAGGTCATAGATCGCCTAGACGCTGAAGAAGAGACGAAGAAAAATCAAAACCCCATTACTAATGCCAAAATAGATTATTGCAAATATCCAAACAAGACATTCGGATCAAGTCTACTAGTTATTATTGGATTAACCTACACAAGTAGTGATAATTTTTTTTTTCTTTCTTTCTTTCATGCTTTCCAAGATTCACATGGATGCTTAAGATGTACAGAATTTTTTTCTAGAAGCTAATTAAATATTCATAATAAATGCCCTTCAAGCTTCATTGTAAAATATAGATCAAGATAATGGCCCCCCAAAAGTGTGCAAATCTACCACATAAAGACCCATTGGTTAAGCAAAGTCGTTGCAAGAAAATCATTAGAACTGTGGACAAAGCTTTGTCACAAAAAGTATGGGACTCAAGCAAAACTTTAGAAGAAAAAAAACACACACACACACACACAGAGATTTCATTCATCCAAGAGGATGAGTACCCAAACCCATATACAGGGCAACCTCTTCCCCCCACATGGATTTTGCAAACTACAAATAACTCTCATATATACCCGGCATTAAAAAAAAAAACCATTCATATGAAAAATAACATGATTACAAATATGAAAAATGAAAAATGCTAGAAACAAAGGACCTGAAAGAAGGAACAGGGTAAATAACATGAAAAATGCGAACACACAAAACAAAGGATCGGTAAATAACAAGAAAATGCACACAAACAAAACAAACTTTAAACATACCTTTATGAGTGAGAATGTAAGCCTGATTACAAATATATTCGTTGCTTATTGCTAGAGATGGTGGGTTTCTTGAGAATGTAAGCCAGATCTGAAAGAAGGAACAGGGGTTGGGAGAAACACGGAACAGGGGTTGGGAAAAACACTAGATCTGCGTCAGCTCAGATCTGTAGTTCAAAGAACAAGTGCACAGCCATGGGTGGGAGAAGAATAGCTCAGATCGACGATGATCGGAAGATGGAGAGAAGAGGGTTTGAAGGGAGGAGATTAGTCTTCGCGGCAAATGGAGAGAAGAGGATCGGGCAGAGAGAGGGAAATGAAAAATAAGGGGAAGAGTTTTCGCGGTTTTAGGGCATACTTTCCACGGCGTTTTTATAAAAACGCCCTTAAAATACCTTTCCGAGGCATTTTAAAAACGCCGGAAAAAACTTAATATGTACAGCGTTTTAGAAATGCCTTATAAAATAGCCTTTCGCAGCGTTTTTAGTAAAAACGCCTCAAAAAATGCCCATATTAAACTTTTAAAGACGTTTTTAAAAAAAAAACCTTAAATATTATTTTTCACGGCATTTTTTTAAAAAACACAGTCAAAAAAGTGTCGCAAAAGCTCATTTTTGTTGTAGTAAATGATACGTGTGGCATGGTTTATATCAATTTGGTGATGGCATATGAACTGGCTTATTGAATTCCTATTTATTGAATACACAGATTATAAACTGATGTTTTGAGAATTGTATTTATATGCCATTTATAATGATTTATATCTGGTTGACAAATGAGATATTTTTGCTATACAAGAACTATTGTAAACTTTATTTATTGGCTCAGTTAGTATTCAGGAGAAATATGAGCCTTGTGTCCTGGGTGGAGCCTATGAGCGGACCCGAAGAAAATAGCCCATGCAAGTAGCTTACCATCGATGAAGAACCTGATATGGTTATGTTTTAGTTTGGCTATGCTAGGGGCTGGTTAGCCTGAAAGCAGCGACTGTAATACTTTCTGTAGAGCCAATGAGATTTTGTTTGAAATGGAAATGGTTTATGAATTATGATAGCCCACACATGCTTATAAATGATTTAGAACTATTGAATATGATTGTTTCTAATTTAATCCTTGCATCGGTATTATTATTGTTAATTTGAGGATAATATTTCTACTGAGCTAGTGGAAGCTCATTCCTGTTTTTATGCAGCAGATTTTCAGGAGGATGACCATAGCTTGTATGGTGAAGTTTAATGCATTATGTTTTTAAAGCAACAGTTTTGGTGTATTCTTGCATTTTGTTCAGAGCAGAGATAGAGTTTTGACTTTGTAAACTTTATATGTATATTATGGTTTGTACTCATATGCCAGGGGTGTTGGCATTGTGATGTTCACTACTACAATAAGTTAAAAAGGGGACATGAGGCGGAAAGACTTTTAAGGACGGTTTTTAAAAACCGTCCTTAAAAATATACAAAGAGGACGGTTTTTTAAAACTGTCCTTAAAGATATATACTTTTAAGGACGGTTTTGAAAACCTGTCCTCTTATACTTTTTTAAACAAAACGACGCCGTTTAGGGACCTCTTTTTTTTTTTTCCAGAAATATCAAAACGACGCCGTTTTGGTTTGTTTTGAATTTTTTTTTATAAATTAGGATATATCAAAACGACGCCGTTTTGGTTTGTTTTGATTTTTGTTTGTTAAGATAAAGCAAAACGACGCTGTTTAGGGGAAAATTTTTTGGCGACTTAGGCTTTTATTCCTTACTTCTCGATCAGTTCTCATCGCTCTCTCTCTCTCTCTCTCGATCTCTGCATTGGATCAAAACCCTAGCGATCCGCGCACGCCATTGCTGCCGTGGAGCACTCATCGAACCATATAGCTTCTCCCTGCCGCGGAGCACTCATGAAAACCCTAGCTTCGCCCTGTCGTGGAGCACTTATCGGAACCCTAGCTTCTCCTTGCCGGAACCGTAGCTTCTCTCTGTCGCAACCTAAGCTTCTCCTTGCGGGAACCCTGCCGTGAAACCCTAAACCCTAGCTCTTCTCCACTCGATCTGCAGGCTCTCAGTCGATGTAACACCCTATTCGAAACCCTAACCCTCTACACTCTACGGTAGAGCACTTCTCATCAACGAACATTTCCACCCCATTGCTGGATTGAGGTTGGTTTATATATATATATGTTGCTTTGTCTTGATTAATACATATATTGAAGTTCTTGATAAAACAAAAATGGTATTTTTCTTGATTAATACATATATTGAAGTTAACCCGATAATCTGATAATGTAAGGTAACTCGATAACCTAACATTATTTCCATGGTTAATGTAAGGTTCCTGGATGATAAAATTGTTCATAGTTGAGTAAAGTTGTGTACATTAGTGCTAAAACACCAAGCTCATAATGACGACTTCTCCATGTTTGCAGGTTATCATCTGAAGCCCCTTGTCTAGTTATGCCTTAGGAGTTATTTGTTAACATTATCATCTCATAGTAAGTGTTATTACTAAAGTGATAATATGCTATCCTTAAGTTTTCGTAGCTCCTCTACATATATTTATGTGAAATTGTGGACTGAAATTTGATAGTTTTGTCTGGTTCCATATCTTTTTGTGTTTTGTGCTTTTGATGTTTGAAAAAATGCCTGTGAGAGACTGATTCAGTTATTGAGTTAAAATAATTGGTATTAAAGATGATCTTCATGAAACTGTTGATGTTGCTTTATTAACTTGATTGTCTAAGATTTGTTCTTTGTATCATTTAACTGCAGCAAATAATATCAGAATTTTCATTTTTCTTCCCATTTCCCAGCAACCAAGCATCTCATTTGATAGAGACAATTAATCCCACCATATTTATGTATATTTTCGTATTTCTGTGCCTTCCTATTGACGTTGTTGATCCTCACACACGCGTGCATGCGCACTTGTTACATGTACTGGGGCTGAGATGCAATGATTCCATGTATGTAGTCTCCTACATGAAGAATCCATCTGTCATGATCATTATATATCTGTTGAAGGTTTTGGAATTGGCTATCATTTCTTTTCTGACCATCTTGGAGAATGTAATAGACCATAATTTTGTGGTGTAACCATATCTCCTTGATGTCGTGTCTTTTAGGTATGTCAAATAGTTACGAGTTTTAGACAGCCCCTGCCAACAACAGTTGCTGTATGGAATAGATACAATTGGAAGACCAAGTTTTATTCCACAGTCATGTTTCTTCTTATTTCATGATTACAGAGCACATGACAAAAAGGAAATAATTTGCTGAGAGAATAATAGATGATTTTTTGGTCTACTTTCATCTGGTTTTAAAGTTCTTTTCTTGTTCTGTTTTGGGGGTGTTTCTTTGGTACCTGCTGTTTGATCTGCTGGGATGGTGTACCGACCTTGTAGCTTTTAGTATATTTCAAGACCTTGGCAATTTTTGTTGTCAGATAAGTTTGTGTATGGGCGCAAAAGCAGGTTTTGGTGTTGAATACTAATACGAAGTGCTCAATGGGTTCAAGTAATGAAAAAGCAGTTCAAAATTACTTTAATTGTAGATAAGAAAAATAGAACTCAAGTTTCTGGTTTATAAAGATTGTCTTTGTGATGGTATTGTAAAATCTTTCAATAAGTTGTGGGAAATCTAGCCTTGCAACTGTTGAGTACTTTGATAGACATTTACTATTCCTGTTGAACTCAACACAACCCAGCCTTATTCCCCAATACTTAGGGTCTATTACATGTAGCCTTTTTCATTTTTTTTCTTTTATATGGGGCTATATATTATGTTATATCATGGGTCATCATGTTTTTTTCACAATCTAACCCATGCTCTTTTTGGCCTCACTCTTCTCCTTTTAGTGCCTTCAAGGTCAACCAAATTGTTCTTTGACTTCTTTCTAAGGTGTGAAAACATTTCTGTTGTGAATAGCCAAACTATCTCAGCTGATTTTCGCTAAGTTTTACCCTTCACTTGTGCTATCTTTGACTTTACACAACTACATTTTTAAAACTCCGACCTTTCTTGTTTTGCTACTCTTACATGTTGACATGCTCATTTCAGCCACTTGTTTTATGGACACGTTTCTTGACTACCCAACTTTTGTATGATGAGGCATGGCTGGCCTCACAGCTGTCTTACAACAGTTCTTGTTTTTATATGATAGGTATTCATTGATCGCATGCCAACATACTCATTTATTTTTATTTTTATTTTATTTATTTATTATTTTTTTTTAGGGGGGGCGGGGTGACAAGAAAATGATTGCTTTTGGCATCTTTTGATCGTTGTTATTTACTATTCAATGGTTTGTATTCTAGCTTTACTAGAGTTGCCTTCCATTTTCTCTGTGTTAATAAGGATTGCTTGTTCTGTTTTTACTTTGTTGTATTACATAACCAGTTGTAAGCCTAAAGAAAGGGTGAGAGTTGTATTTGGTCACTTTGGTGGAATGTGCAACATAAAAATATAAAATCATTAGTCAAACCCTTATGAGCTGTTCTTTCATATATTAACGAGTGAAAGTTTTCGATTCATTTTTTTTTCCCTGCTCAGGCTTTGTGATGAAGCTACAAGCGCACTTGACAGCACAACGGAAGCAGAGATATTAAGTGCATTGAAGTCCCTAGCAAACGATAGAACTTCAATCTTCGTTGCTCATAGGCTTACGACTGCAATGCAGTGTGATGAGGTATGCATTCATGGTAGCAATTATGTTCCTCCCTTATGTTGCTGAGTTTATCACGACATTAATTTGAAAATTATGATCTTGTTATTTTCATGGTCATGTTTCATATAGTGAAATTCTTTTAAGTTGTGATACCACTGCATTATGCCACTAGCACACCCCGCTATATCCACTACCAAGAGCACCACTACCAGATACCACTGTCACTGCCGTTAAGATTGCTGCACAATCGAGAACATCATTTCCATCACCACCACTGCTGTCAGCTACATGACGACCTTTTTTGGCATCACAACTAATACTACATTTGACCAATCCCCATCTATGTTGGGATTGGCCTTACACTGATGGCTGCTACCATATGTGCCACTTTAGCGCAGCATTTATGCATCTTTTCTGGTTTTGAATTTTAATAGATCATTGCTAGAGATGCCTTTTACTTCTGTTATGCATAAAAACAGAAAAAGAGAAACCAATTAAAAAGGCAAATAAATTGCTTTTGTTGTAGACTTTGAAGTTCCTTCAGAATTCATTCCTAGACAACGCCTTGGTTTTCTTTAATTCCCATATTTTCTCAATTTATTATCAATCTGCTTTCCTTTTCTGGAATCTTCATTTTTTTTCACATTGTAGTGTTCACATTTTGTCCTATCAACAAAATGATGTTTTCATTGTTACTGGTTTTTGTTCCAGTAGGTAGAAATGATCAACTAGTTTAGGAGGGAGGGGAATGGGGAAAAGAGAACTCTTAGATGCTCGAACCATGTGGAGATACACCCTTATCAAATACCACGTTTCATATGACCCAAAGTTTGAATCTCTTGCAACTTCCAACAGATCATGTTCTATGCTATTTAATGTATTTCGTGGTGCTTCATGATGTTCATTTTTTCAATTGTTTTCCTACTTGTTAGTTCTCTTTCTTTCTGTCATTTGTCTTCCTCTTCTTCCCTACTCTTTCCAATATCACTTGGGAAGCCCTTAAAAATTAAAATACAGACTTAGCCTCAGCTTCTTTGTTCGTCAGCCATATTTATTTCTTACTTGTTTTTTGCCTTTTTATAATTTTGGCTTTTCAGATTATAGTTCTGGAGAATGGGAAGGTGGTTGAACAGGGACCACACGAAGTTCTCTTGTTGAATGCAGGAAGATATGCACAACTCTGGGGACAGCAAAACAACACTGTTGATGGGCTTGATGCAGCCATTAAATTGGAACCATGAATACCTCCTGTACTGTGATGAATCCAATCAGCCGCCAGAATTTCATTGTCAAGGCCCGTTCTGAATCTTGAAGGTGCATCATTGGCTTTTTAGTTTTTGGTTTTATTTACCCCTTTTTTTTTTTTGGTCTTGCAGAACTTTTCTTATAAAGTGGAACTTAACTGCAAGCCATGCTCATAAATTCCTCCACTTCCATTTAGGTTCTGCAGTTAGTATTTCCAGTCTGATAGGACAGTGTCGCAAATATTATCAGATCTAAATAATCATTTCTGGAGCACTTGTTTGGGAAAATGCTCAATTGTTTTTTTCATTCTATTGGATTATTCAGTTATGAATTCAAAATTTACAAATTTATTTTGTTATATGATATGTGGATATGCAGAAGCTACTTGGATCTATAGGGTTATTCACTCTTGTCATCCTCTAGTGTCTTGGTAAGAATAAATTTCCCACTAACTTTCCTATTTTCTCACTAACTTCTCATTCATTGATAAACCAAAAAGTTATTAAGAATAAATCTTACTATGAAATAAACCCTGATTTGCGATTTTTAATGGCAATAAAGTAGAAGATTTGGAGTATATTAATGTATGACTTGAGCGTATCTTCTGGTAATTCTAAGCATATTAATGTATGACTTGCTTATAAAATCATTGTCAGTTCGACTATATCTTCTGGTTATTTTTTTTCCTGCTATGTTTTTACTCTTAACTATACAGTTTTGAGACATAAAACAGATGTCGAAGATTTGGAGTCCATTTTTCACTTGTACGTTTGGGGTACAAATTCTTTTGTAATTCTATAATTTACTGAAAAGGCTTCTTCTAAGATTTTTGTTCTAAGAGACTGGATTTTTTTATATTGCACCACCTCTCTTTTGAAAGGCCTCCATTTGTTGTAGTGTACTATGCTTTTAAATGAGTGAACTCATTGATGGTATTCTTTAAAGTAGAAAGGGAGCTTTCCTCTCTATAGTAGTATATTGAAAGAGACTGATTTCATATGTTCCACTGCTAAGGTTCATCAATTATGTGGACTAGTGTATGTGGCAACCTACTATCACGGTCCCTTTTCATTATTGTGTACTTGATTGAATTGCTTTAATTTGCCCTGATTTTTCTTGCTTCTATCTTATTTTTCATTCAAAATCCTAAACTTAGAGGCTTTTGGCATAACATCTTACTCTTTCACTTAAGGGAAGTTGGGCTCATTGATTCCTTATTATTATTATTAATTTTTTCCATTGATTGACCCCCAAAACTATTTCTCCTTCAAAAATTTATAGATTGAGATAGTGGCTTGTAGCAATTTTACCAATTTCACAAATTTCAACTGTGTGTCTTGTGATTATAATATACTAACTATTTGTTAATCATATATGGTACTTAAGAATGTGAAAATATTACTTTTGCAGATCATATCTTGTTCCAAGTGCCATTACCAGTATGAGCTTATTTCTAGTGATATAGTTAGTATTGAGTCAGAAGAAATCAGGTTGTTTTGCTTTCAAGTAAGTTCTTTTTATTCTAGCACTTGCTCCCTCACCAATTACTTTCAGTTGGTTGGTTTGCTTTCAGGTTGTATTTAGCATTTTCCATTCACTTGGAAGTTAATATACCGGTGGCCTAAGTTCCTAGCTTTTGATTGAGTGATTCAAGAACAAACTAGACTCTAAGTTGGACATATTAAAATTTGATGACGTGGAAGCTTAGCACCAGCAATGGCATAACTTTTTCCACTCATGATTTTATATCATTCCTAGGATTGGGCCTTTTAATAGTAGTTAGTGGTGAATAGATGCCTCAAGATCACATTATGAAAAGTTGGACTCTTGTTAAATCAAATCATGTTGCGGCATTGGTTTATTTATTTTCATTGTTTGTTTAAATTCATCTTTATTTTATGTTTGTGTTGGTTCACATTCCTTCTTTTTCTAATAAAGCCACAATCATAGACATTCGACCATGAATTATAGTCTGTTGTGTGGGTTTCTTTAGAAAAGAAAACTTCAAGTTTGATAGTTTCTAGAAATGAATATTAACTTAAGAGTATCCACTGCTTCAACTACCTTCATTTCTAGAAAGGTCTGATTTAAAGTTTTTGAGATATCCTGTAGGTTGCTAGATAAAATTGGCAGCTCAAGGCTGCTATGGTTGTTCTATTAGATTTTTTCAGATTGCCATCTTTACTGGATATAACAATATATATAAAGTTTTCTCTATCTCTAATGCTCATTCTATTGCAAGATTGATAAAGACACTTTTGCATCCTTATACTACTCTTTTAGTTGTTGAGCTTCTGAAATACATTTGTTTAGTTGAGGTTTAGCTTCATACTTTTGCAAGATTGTAATGTTGTTTGGATATAATTATAGAAGTTGTAAAAATAAAAATTTTTATAGGTAAAATTTTGAGAATATTACAAAAATAGAGGAAATGCTGCCGAATTTTCGTCTTGAAATTAAAGCATACATTTCTATACCAATAATAGATGTAGAAAAACACTTGTATTTTTCTCCGTATACATAGTTTCATGCAATTTTTCTCTAAGGTTGTTGAATTCCTAAAACTTTCTCGAATTGCTTTACTCTAGTAGTAATAAAGTTTAAAGTCATAATTACATATAGTCATTGTTTTGTTTTTAAATTTGAATAGATATATGCATATAAGTTGAAGATTGGATAGAGAAAATTTTAATAGTTTATTTTTCTCTTTATAAAAGTAGAAATGGTATTGGGACATGTTTGTAATAGTATCTTTATGTACTACTGATTTTATTTTCATTTATTGTGAATTATTTATATTTTATAGGTTTAATGAAAATAACTTTGGTATGCTTCCATACAGTAGGTTCAATTAGAAATACAAAATTTTATACAATTTTTTTTTTCATAAATAATAGATTTAAGAGGACGGTTTTACGACTGTCCTTAAAAATATGATTTAAGAGGACGGTTTTAAATGTGTCCTCATGCGCGATGTCTTTATAAATCATAGATTTAAGAGGACGGTTTTACGAGTGTCCTTAAAAATATGAATTAAAAGGACGGTTTATAAACTGTCCTTAAAAATGTTGTTAAGGACAGTTTATAAACCGTCCTCTTAAATCATATTTTTAAGGACACTCGTAAAACCGTCCTCTTAAATCTATGAT
>JAESVK010051598.1:0-15837 GCA_017140935.1 Hamamelis virginiana | reverse complement strand
TCAGGATCTATTGTAGAAGTATAGGAACTCCTGGATAAGGTCAGGGCATTAATAGGCCTAAGCATAGGTGTCAACCGAGAATTAGTTGCTCTAACTCACTTGGTCTTGTTAACAGAACTTGGTGACCATGACACTAAATAGTAGCGCTGGAGTAGAATCAGATCCGGTGCACACTTTCTTTATCAAGTCAAACAAACATCATTTTGGGAAAGTCAATCGCCTTTCCCTCCACCTATATTGCTAAACTCAACATAATAGTAAAAGTCCCGAACAGGCTCAGGGATGTAGAAATCAATGGGATCACACAATTACTTATGCAACCAATACGAAGTGAGACTACTAATCATCTCGTGGTTAACCCCTATACTTTCTCCATCAACCTGTCGTTCACAGTGATAGCCTGATTCTTCCAAGGATCAATCGGAGCCACTTGAGGAGGTGAAAATCCCTTAATTGCAAGATTAGGATTGACGATATCCTCAAACTGTGAGCTCGAAGAACGCCAACCTCGACTAGGTATACCCCCACAAGATGAAGAAGCCGCACGAGAAGTCGAGCCACCAAAAGTACGGCCTCGCTTATGTGCCCTAGAGGCACTAGAAATCCCAACCGCTAGACTGACAAAAATCTCCATAGGTAGGGAATGAAAAAGTAAAAATCAAGAAAATCTAGGGTTTGAATTGGAAAAATAAAGAGGAAATATTAGAGAGAGATTTAGACTAGAAGAGAGAAAATGATGTGAAGAATAAAATGAAAACCCCCCTTTTATATATATATATATATATATATATATATATATATATATGGGACAGTTCCTGACACATATTTTTACTCTTAATTTGACACACGGTTTGCAAAATTCAGCGTGGGATGAGTATTTTGAAAAATTGACCATTGGATTAGATGTTCTATTTATATATATCATATATACAAAAAATCACATCGATCCAACGGCTACTTTTTAAAAATATCACAGTTTTAAAATAAATTGTAAAAAACTATATGAAATTGTCACAGTCAGTTTTTTGAAAAGCCAACCATTGGATCAATGTGATTTTTGGCATACGTAATATATATAAGCAGAATATCTAATCCGACGGTCAGTTTCTCAAAATAATCGTCCCACACTGGGTTTTGAAAACCGCGTGTCAAATTAGGAGTAAAAATATGTGTCAAGGGAACCTGTCCCTATATATATATATATATACACACACTATGTAGGAAGACAAATAGTCACAATTTAAAAGCCACCTCGAAGTGGATCGATCTAGGATTTTTGGGCGGATCAATCCAAAAGGTCTCTGATCTATGGATTGATTGGTCCATTTTGCCTAGATTGGTTAAAAAATCAAGATTTTTGAAAATATAATTTATAGAAAATAAATATGCAAATTAAGCCGAAAAAAACTATGGGAGCATGCATAGCTAAGTTAAAACAATAAAACTTTGATTAAAAATGAGAAAAATAAGCACGTATAGACCATTTGACACAGTATTGGTAAAGTTTGACCACTAAATGACCAAAAGTATAAACATATGTGCAATGCATATCTTGATCCGATTAATAAACTCACAATGCACTAAATAAACCCAATGTTACAATATTTATAAAGTGAGCAATAACCGAGCTAAGTATGAGAGTCAAACCGATTGATTTCATCAATAAAAGGCAAGTGAAAACCTTATTTTATGCAAGAAATGTAAGAATATCAATTTTTTATGTTTCAAACATGCCTAGGGGGAAAAAAGAATGAAAGGAGCTCACTTATGATTAGCTAATGATGCTAGATTGTATTTTTGGATCTTTTGAGCTTTTCGCATCACTTTGGAATAGTACATTGGTGCCTTTATTATTATTATTATTATTCTTTTGGAACATTTTGCTTTTTCTTGTTCCAATGCATCTTCTTTTGCTTTTTCTATTTTCTTTTTGAAACTACATTAGCTTTTAATATTTCTTTTGAGCTCATGAAAATGTAAAGAGAAAATAAATAGAAGCAAAAGGATAAGAAGTGTGCAAACATTGGCACAAACATGTTTCGCTATAAAAGAAGCTCACAATCATAGGTCAACTCATGAAGACAAGAGTAAATGCTTAAATTAATAATTAGTTAACATTTGAGTTCATAAAATGCATGAAATCAAATTAATGAAGGCAAGATTTAACATCGAACAATAGACTTTACTCAAAATACAAATAGAAGCACAAACTTACCAAAAACCAATGTTAAGGACTATAATAACTAAAAATCTTTTTGGGTTATTTATTTTATTTTATTTTATTTTTTGTATTTCTCATAAAATAAATGAAAACTATGCATGATAAATTAGAACCTATAGAAAACTGCATAGATTCTAGGCAAAATGTATATGTCATGAAGAGAGTCCCTAGATCTACATGAGTAGAGTCTCAAGCAATAGAGCGAATGACTCTTGTAGTAACATATTGCACAAACAAAATTTAATCCTCTACAAGCTAGCTCTTGAATGAAATGATACCGGATGTCTATATGCTTAGTCCTAGAATGCTGAATGAGATTTTTTGAAATATTTATAGCACTCTCATTGTTACAATAGATGACAAGAGAAACATTACGTATCCCATAATTAAAGAGCATTTGCTTCATCCATAGAAGTTGAGTGCAACAACTCCAAGCAGCTATGTATTCAGCCTCGACAGTGAAAAATGCAATAGAATTTTGCTTCTTATTATGCCAAGAAACAAGTGAATTACCAAAACAACCACCCGAAATGCTCTTCCTATCATTTACATTTTTGGTCCAGTTAGCATCGGAATATGCAGTCAAATTAGGGTTGGTATCAATAGAATACCAAATCCCATAAGATAAAGTCCCACTAACATATCTAATAATGCACTTCACCACATGGAGATGAGACTCTTTAGGACAAGCTTGAAATCTAGTAAAAAGATATGTCAGGGCGACTCGCAAAATGATACAACAAGCTCCTTAACATGCTACGGTATAGAGTCTGATCAACATCATTGCCAGTTGTATCCTTACCTAACTTTGTGCTAGTGCTCATAGAGTGCGAGCATGCTTATCACTATCTAGACCAAACTTCCTAACTAGATCCCAAACATACTTGGATTGATAGATAAAAATCCCTCTATTCAACCGTCTAATCCGAAGACCTAAGAAATAAGTGAGCTCACCTACAATGCTCATCTTAAACTCAGATTTCATTTATTCAGCAAATGAGTGAGCAAGATCGCTAGAGGTTGAACCAAATACAATATCATCTACATAGACCTATGCTATAACAAACACATCCTTGATAGTCCTAATGAATAAGGTTCTATCAGCTCCCCCTAGAGTGAATCCTTTCTCCAAGAGATAAGCTGTTAGAATTTCTTACTAAGCTCTAGGAGCTTGTTTCAGACCATAAAGAGTCTTCTTAAGCCTGTAGACATGTCTAGGAAAATGTGATTACTCAAATCCTGAGTTGTTCCACATATGCCTCCTCCTGTAGGATGCCATTAAAAAAGACACTCCTGACATCCATTCGAAAAAACTTAAACCTAAGATGGCAAGCAATGGATAACAGTAGTCTAACAGATTCAAGACGAGGTACAGGAGCAAAGGACTCATCAAAATCAATACCCTCCTCCTGGGTATATCCCTGAGCCACTAACCTAACCTTATTCCTAATTATGGTACCATTCTCATCGGATTTATTCTTAAAAATCCACTTAGACCAATGACATTTTTGTCCTTAGGTTTAGGTACAAGATCCCATACATCATTTTTAGTGAATTAGGCTAATTCTTTTTGCATAGCAAGAATCCAATTCTTATCAGTTAACGCCAATATTCTTGGGTTTTAATGTAATAGTAAGCAAAAATAGCTAACTTCATCCTCAATTTGGCTCTGATTTTTCACTCCAACATCAACACTGCCTGTAATGTCAGAAGGTGAATGCCTTTTTTGAACCTATGTAGATGGTGGTTTGAAGGTGATATTTGAGAATCATCACTTAGTGGCAAGGTATCCTCAACACTCTCAGCTATAAGGGGAATAGACTCATCATCATCATCATCATCATCAAATCGATCATGTAACGCCTCAACCTAACATCCGTACTGACCCTTCCAGATAGGTCGACACATGTTAAGATGAAGTTACAACCTGTCCTACTCATTCATATTTCCTCATGAGAGACGAGAATATATATATTTATTCGAAATGATATGGCATCTACAAGCATTCATCATGTCCCAAGCGTCAAATATATATACATATAAGAAATCAAATAATAATGTCAACATCCCTGGCAAATAGGCTGAACTACAAATAACAGCTAACTTAATCACATCCAATGCTATAATGTATTTATACATATAAATATTATAACTACAATGCAGAACTACTAAGTGTCGATCAACAATCCCCAACTAGGAGGCTGAGCTAACCCAAAAATGCAACCTCCCAAGTAAACATGCAATCTGCTGCATAAAGAGCAGGGGTGAGCTTCGAATCGCTCAGTAGAAATAAGGTAACCTCTACTTATTAATAATAACGCAGTTATACATGGAATATTTAAATAAAGATCATATAAATCCAGAATTTCAAGGGTTTACAAATCAACTTCATAAAATGTCATTTGTAAGGTGTGTGGACTTTCAGTGAAAAGCCATATCCATCGATATCGTATACAGAGCGTATGTTTTGCATGTGGAATGCACCGTCACATGTGGACAATAGCTGAAATCACATCACCATCCATAACATGGCAATATACGTCACCGCGTAAGGACCATGGTATACCTATCGGTATGGAATCAGCTTGAGTGGTATATGCATCGCCTCACAGGGTCCCTAGCATATCTAAACTTGGATCAAATTATATTATAGGGCTGTTGATTCAGGCTAACAAACCTTAGGCCCCATTTGGATCAGTGGAATCAAAGAGAGTGGAGAATTCCATTCCCAAAGAAGTCTGAAATGGAATTAAATTTTCATTCCATTTCTAGCATTTGGATACTGACAGGAATAAAGGGTTGGAATCACTGTCCATTCCATTTTCTATGTTTGGCAAACACATGAATGGAGTTGACTTTTATGTAATTTTCCAATTTTATCCATTTTCTTCAAAGTCACTTATCATTCATTCCATCAAATACACATCAATGATAAACAAAAATCATCAAATATACACATCAAATACACAGCAATAATTTTCCAATTATTGTGCAATAAATATACTGCAATGATAAAAGAAAATCATCAAATATAGACAAGAATTAGCAGTAGTACCCTGTTTGGTGGCTAAGAAAACTGAGCAAATGGGGAAAAAAGTAGAAGCCCAAATTAGTATCTATAGTCTATAATTTGCTACCAAGAACAAGAAAAAAAAAAAAAAAAAACCTCACTTCAATAATTTTGCTTCCAAGAACAAAAAAATAACTTACCTCAATAACCTTGAGATCGGAGAGTGGCAATAGCGGAGTCAAGGACGTGAGGTTTGAAGTTGGCGTATGAGGGCTAAGATGGCAGCAGGACCTTGATGGCCAACGACGGCGAGAGATCGGCTGGTGAAGGATTGAGAGAGAGAGAGAGAGAGAGAGATGGGACAGTAAGCTCCGAAGTTGGCTTGTGAGGCTTAAACGGCTGCAGGGATCCAACGACCAACGATAGCGAGAGATCAGCGGCGTTAGAGGGCTGTGACGACAGCTGTGGTTGGAGTTAAGAGAGAATGGGAGAGAGAAGATAACTTGTGGTGTGAAAGGGACGGTAATGGTAGCATATGAATGACGTTAGCGACATGAAAAAGACAGTGATGACGAGCTAACGGCCGCGACAAGCTGACGGCAGCAAGGTACTGAGGCCTGCCTGATTCCACCTTCTAACCAGAATCAGGCACTATTTATTTCGGCCCATTTCCGTCCCTTAATTCCATTCCATTCCAAATTTTGCATCCAAACAGGCGGGCTGTAATCCATTCCCATTCCAGCCTCCTAAATCCCTAGATCCAAACGGGGCCTTAGCTCAACTGGGCTACTACTATACCAGGTCGAAGATAGAAGTCACATCCACACCCCATTTACGCTGATGTTGGAGACAGTAGTCACATCCGCACCCAAAACATAATCAATCAAGGCCGTAGGCCCAACCTTCAATGATATAATTCGATCCACATAAATACATAAGTACATGCATGTCCTAAGAAATGTAATAACTATCCATCATGCAATATCCACTGTGATGAGGCCGAGAGCGTACTCACACTTGCCACCTGCATCCATGCGTGGTAGTATAACAGTAATCAAGATCCATTGTAAGGAGGTTAGGGAGCGAACTCACACCTACACCTTTGTCACTCATGGTATCCAATATACAGCAATCCATAAATCCTTAAGCAGACATTTCCATTCAAAACCAAAGTATCTAGAGCCTCAGCTCCTAGTTGTATAAAACATGTTTTTTCCCAAAATTACTGTTCTTTTATCCATGAAATCATTTAGAAAGTGGGGCATTCATGAAAACATCCACATCGTATCGTTTCGTAAAATAGTTACATATATGCCCATCAATCATATTTATAAGCTAATGTAGAAAATGCTCGGTTCCCACATTTATAAACAGTTTGATATTCGTAAGACAATTTTGTAAGAAACCTTGAGTCGTAGTGTCGTAATCATGCCATATCATTTTCACATTTCATAAACAAGTATATTCTATATATCTATTTGATAATTCAATAAACAGCAGGGTTCCCAAGTACTTATAATTCATATCATTTCCAAGTTGTTTAGAATTCATATCGTTTTCAAAGCAATTGTAAAACAAACATATCATCATTAACAGTAAAAGGTTACTTATCCTACCTCAATGCAACAGTATTTCTAGCCCTTTGCGGCTCCACGAGCCTCCCAAATGCAATGCGTAATGCACCCAATGCAAGTGGTCCTCCCAAGGACCTTCCAAGTCCGAGGAAACAAATAATGCAAAAGAGAAAATCAAAACAAAGCACGACGCAAGTGAATCTTTAAAATATTTACGAATCACTACCTCACTCCTAACCCTTTAACCCCAAACACTAAGAATGACTAACCCCAAAGCCTTAAGACTTCTAAGACATATTTCCAAGTATGTCTAGATACTACGCATTGAATATCATAGCGAAATATCCAGCGGTTTAAGAGATATACACTGAAGAAGCCAAAGTGTACACAAAAGGGCAAATCTAGTATTTCTAGAATATTTCTCTCTCCACAAAGAATCTGACCTCAAGACTATCATATTATAAAAAATAGATTTTATAAGCTTTCCGAGCATATAAAGATCGCCCTAGACGGACATCGGATGGAGAAGTTACGACCAAAAGAAGTTATGTTGAAATGAGCAGATTAGTGGACTAATAACTTGGGATTAGTCGACTAATCACTCGATTAGTTGACTAATTTACCGGACTAGTCAACTAATTTAGGTTCCAGAAAGCATGTTATGAAACTAGCTAAACTAGTCGACTAATTCACCTGACTAGTTGACTAATCACTGCGAACAGCACTAGAATAGTTCCCAAAACTCCACAAACAACCCCCAAACCTCCAAATCTCAACCCCAAACTTTAGATCCACCACATATAAGCCTAAAAAACACTAAATCTACCAAAAATACACAAATCAAAAGGTCCCATCAAGAGATCAACCAAAAACTTTAACTTAAAACCCATAAAACCCATTTTCACACAACCTTCTCAACAACACTCCAAATCATTCAACAAATTCCCAAATCTAAACTCAAACATCATAAAAAACACATCTCAAACCTTCCACATTAAACATCCTCATCTAATCTTAAGATTTGAAACCCTAAACCCCCAAAATAGGTTTTGAAACAAAGAGAAAATGAAGGAAAATGGACAAAAGGAAAATCTAACCTTCTCCGGCAAGCTTCCGGCGGCCTCTAGCAACGCCTTTCTCTTTCTCTTCTTCTTCTCGACTCTCACTCTTCCTTCCTCTCTAGCCTTCTGAAAATGAGGAAGAAAATGGAAAGGTTTGTTTTAAAAACCCCCATTTGGGACACAATTGGAAATTTTGGAAAAGGTTTTTTTTTTTCACAAAATGTGATAAAACAATTAAAATAAATTGCGTGTTTTCACATATCATGTGGCTCAGTGTAGCTATCATTGATAACTCCATTAATGGACTCTATGACAATAGATGTCCTGAGGTTATACACTCTACATGCTCTACAATTTATGGAATATCTAAGAAAAAATTCCTAATTGTTTTCTCTAGCTTTAAGGATATAGCATTTACTCCCGAAGATCTAAAAATACTTGAGGTTGGGCTTCTTGCCCTTCCACTAGGGTTACAACTTGGAACGAGTCAATCTGGGATTCGATCCGATTTGGTCAATTCGGACCGGATTAGAACCGGTTCGAATTGATTTTGGATTGGTCCCAGTCCAAGTTCCTCAATCCGAATTGAATTCAGACAAGTCTTCGGATTTGGTCTTTTGTAATCCGATCCGATCTAAATGTCCAATCCAAAATTCGATATTATTATTATTATTATTATTATTATTATATGGCTATATGCAACATGCAATATTCTTTTTGAGTTTTTGTAACATTATAAATTTATAATACAATAGGAAAAAAAAATAGATATTATAAATTTACTTGTTATCCTCATTTTACACTATTACTATTTATTTACATATAAAAATTCCAAATACTAATAAAAAATTAAAGGGATTGATATTTTGATAAATCGACCGTTGGATTAGATACACTATTTATGTAAGTCATACATACCAAAAATCACAGTGATCCTACTGTCATATTTTAAAATATATCAATATTAAAAATTCTATTATTTGTTAATATCTAAGTATAATAATTTTCATAGTAACATTTTAAAAAATAACCGTTGGATGAGATGTTCCGCTTATGTAAGTCATGCATGCAAAAACTCACGTTGATCCATCAGTCATTTTTTATAAAATAACATATTTTTTCTAAAAACTATGAGATAATTATATTTGCACAGTTTAGAACATTTAAATGTGTTCTCAAAATCCAGCCGTTAGATCTATGTGATTTTTTGCATGCATAATGGGTATGCTTGGAACATCTTATCCAACAGTCAGTTTCTCAAAAAACATATCCCATGTTGGATTTTGCAAAGCATGAGTAAGAATCTTATGCAAGAACCATGTATTCATAAGAAAAACTACTTATGTTGGTCTCATCCAAGTTGTGTATCATATTATTATTATCAATATTTTACAAAACCTAACATGGGGTTGGTATTCTGTGAAACCGACCGTTAGATAAGATGTTCCACGTATACACATTATGCATGCAAAAAATCACATAAATCCGACGGTTGGTTTTTGAGAAAACATATAAATTGTTCAAATTGTGCAAACATAATCTCGTAGTTTTTTTTTTTGGGCAAAATGTGGCATGTTTTAAAAATTGACTGTTAGATCAATATGATTTTTTGCATGCATGATTTACATAAGCGGAACATCTCATCCAACGATCGTTTTTGAAAATGTCATCTTGAAAATTATTATACTTAGATTTTAAGAAATAATAGAATTTTTAATATCGAGATCTTTTAAAATCTGACCCTTGGATCATTGTGATTTGTGATACGTATGACTTGCATAAATAGTGTATCTAATCCAACGGTCGGTTTATGAAAATACCAATCCGCTTAATTTTTATATTAGTATTTAGATTTTTTTTATATATAAATAAAAAGAAATAATAGTGTAAAAACTAAAATGAGGATAACAAGTTGTGCTTAATTAATTTTTATTACCACGATCTTTATTAAAGCTGTTGTTAATTATAAGAAGTTGGTTTGAATTAAGAGCGTACTTAATTTTTTTTTCATATATGCAATTATGCACTATCACGGTTGTCACCAAAGTAAATCATTAATTTTTTTTTCATTTTTTTTTTCAATTTTTTTTACGAAGAACCACGGTATAATCTGATCCGATAAGAATTGAATTCGGATTGGTCCAGATCCTGTCCGAATTCAATTAGGATGGGACTTGGTCCAAAAAAGCCTAATCCAAATTAGGTCGGATAGGTCCTCATTTCCCCCAAATCTGATCCGATATGATCCAATCCGATCTGATCCGATCCGAGTTGCACCCCTACCTTTTAGAACTTATAAGGAGTTTGATTTTTAACAGTGTGACAAACAATGTTAACAGTTTCAGTCCAAAAGTGTTTAACCACACTATTATGTAAAAGCATGATACAGGCCATTTCCAGAATCACCCTATTCTTTCTCTCAACAACTCTATTATGTTGTGGAGTTTTAGGTACTGAAAACTCATGTTGCATGTCATTTTTATCACAATATTCAGCTAACTTAGAATTTTCAAACTCACGACTATGGTCACACCTAAGTCTCACGACTTTACCTATTAAGTTGCCTTTCTCATTTTGAAGCTTTTGGCATATGGACTTAAAATTTTCAAAGGCATCCGATTTGTCTCTAAGAAATGCAACCCAAGTGAAACGAGAGAAATCATCGACTATGACTAGGATATACCTTTTCCCACCCAAACTTTTTATATCCTCATAGGACACATAAGATCAACTTGTATTAACTCTAAAGGATAAGTGGTACTAATGGTATTAGTCTTCTTGTGTGAAGCTTGAGTTTGTTTTCCCTTTTGATAAGGTCCACAAACATTAAGATTTGAAACTTTCCTAGATTAGGCAAGCCATTGACTAGGTCTTTTCTACTAAGTTTGGATAAATCCTTTATGTTCAAGTGACCAAGTCTTTAGTGCTACAAGTCAATCTCATCAACTTTGGCTTTATTACATACAAGAGATGATTGAGATATCAAGCCATAACAATTATCAGTGGTCCTTTGACCTTGCATTACACATTTACCCTCTTTATCAAGAACATTGCACATATCACGGATAAAATGCACTACATAGTCATCATCACATAATTGACTAATGCTAATGAGATTGGCTTTAAGTCCATCAACATATAAGACATTTTCAAGCTTATGGAATCCAGGGGCTTGGAAAATTCCTTTACCTACAATATTAGACCGACTACTATCCCCAAAAGTGATAGTCTCATCCCTACATGACTCTAAATTTATAAAAAAGGACTTGCCACCGGTTATATGCCTAGAGCACCCACTATCAAAGTACCATTGACAATTATTATGTACTTTCAAGGCAGTATATATGATTATACATCTCAAATTAGAAGATCTAACCCAGATAGCCTTTGTTTTAGGTTTGACAATTTGCATAGGGAATACTTTGGGTAGTTGTTTATGCATATCCCACCTTTGACCTTTCTTGTTCTTGTATTGAGCCTTGTTAGAAATATTGTTCTTAGGTTTATTCAACCCCAAATTAGTCAATTTCTTGACTTCATCATTCAAAATTTTTGATTTTCTAATCAAGGCATCAACTTGACTTCTCATTTTCCCATCAAATTTTTTAAAAGTGTTTTTCTTAGGAAAGTTTTGAAGTTTGTAGTAATAAGGTCTAATATGGCATTTAACCCCACAATAATGACAAATAGGAACTAATTTAGGTTTGGGGGCTAAATCTCTATTAGAGGGAGGAATATGTTTCATTAAGGGTTTTTCAACCTTAGCTTTAGAAGCTTTAGGTTCAATCTCCTTTGCTTTAGATTCATAAACATTGAATCCCAAACCTTCTCTACCCATATTTCTTTAACTGTGCCTAACAAAAACTGGTTAAGTTGCACAGACCTCTTATCAAGGTTAATTCTTAGGTCACGAGTATCATTAACCTCAATCTTCAATTTGGCAATGGTAGAGAGATAATCTTTCTCCTTTTCAGAATCAGAGGAAATGTCACTTTCTAAGGTTTGCACCATTTCAAGTAAACAATTTCTCTTCCTTTCAATAACAATGAGTTTTTCAGAGGGAGTAACCTTATAGGTCTTTAACTCACATGTGCCTCTAAGTTTAGGACATCTCGTTTGAGAACATCCCTTTTTTTTTTTCTAGGGTTTTGAACTTGATTGCTAAATTTTTGTTTTTCTTTTTCAACTTCGGAGCTTCCTCATACAACTCATTATAATCTGTTTAAAGATCGTCTTCATCATGGCCTTGTTCAGTGTCCTTATTCTCTTCTAGATCTTCACTAGACACTAATTTCCTAGGAGACTCTACCTCTACACTAGACTCAACTAGACTACCACTAGACGACTCTGTTACTTCAATCACATATACATCAAAAGCAGTAAAGTTTTCAAACTCTTCCTCATCAATATCAGACTCAACATCTTTAGACTCTTCCTCCTCATTGTCACTAACACTATGTTTGGATTAAGTGAGTTGGAGAGAAGAGAAGAGAAACTCATTAAGAGAAGAGAAGATAAAGTTAAATGACTTTCTCTCCACCTTGTTTGGATAGAGATGGGAGAAAGTTAAATGACTTTCCCTCCACCTTGTTTGGATAGCCTTCATAAGAGAAGAGAAGAAAAGATTTTAAGGTATAAATTCCAATATTGCCTTTACTTATATAAAAAGGAAATAAAAACTAAAGAAGAAAGAGAAAGGGCAAAATAGTAAAATCACCCCTCACTAACACCCTTTCTCTTCTCTTCTCTCCATTTCTCTCCGATTTGGAGAGAAAGAAAAATGCTTACTTTTCTCTCCCCTTTCTCTCCCCCTCCTCCCCTTTCTCTCCAACTCTCTCAATCCAAACGAGAGAAACTTAAAAAGTTTCTCTTCTCTTCTCTCCAACTCTTTCAATCCAAACATAGTGTAAGAGTAGCATTCATGGCATTATTTTTCTTTTTCTCAGAACATTCAGAGGCTCTATGACCTAATTTATTACAATGAAAACACGATTTATCAGTCATAGTTTGAGTCTTTTTCACGATTGGTTTAGAGGATATATGAACTATATTTATTAAAAGTGTTTTGTCTAGTTTGATTGCTTTTTTATTTTTTCAAATATTTTCTGAATTTAACAAACAAGGCAAGATCCTCTTCATCAACTGTGACTTCCTCATCAGACATAAGAGTCTCTTCCTTAAGGGTCCATTTGGTTGCCCGAAAAGAATGGGAAAGGGGAATGGCAAGTGATTCCCATGTTTGGAGCGGCGCCGAGGCAAGAATGTTATATTCCGGGCCACATCACATTCCCTCATTTTGGGGGAATATGAAACCCACGAAGAAGGTAGGTTTGATTTCAGATTGCTGGGACTGTGGTTTATTTTTTTTGTTTATGACGAGCGTACCCTTCAGTTTATACTTGCTTAAAATGCAATGACTTGTATGTCCTTAAATCAACTCATCTTCTTCTCGTGACCAGAAGACGCAGGTGCTTCAATTGGATTTTCTCTCCATCCAAACACATATCATTTCTCTTCAATCTCAATGTTAGCTTCTAAAATTTCCCTAGGGTTCTTCAATTGGATTGTGCAAATACCTGTATTTAAATAGAAAATAAAGAAGAAGGCAACAGTAGCAAAGAAACCCAAAACATAGAAACCCAAAACAAAAACAAAAAAAACAGAATAAGAAGAAGGAGGAGGAGGAGGAGGAGGAGGAAGATGTACGTACCAAGTTGCTGGAGCTACCACTGCCTCACCACCACTGTGCCTCCTGATGCCTTCCCCCTTCTAAAAAATGCTCTCTCTCTCTCCCCTCCCCCCTCTATTTCTATTCTAAAAAAGCTAGATATGTTTTTTTTTTTTTCATATATTTGTGTATTTAAGCTTTTATATTTATATATATATGTGCATATAAAAATGAAATTATACTTTTATATTATTTTATTATAATTTTATTACATATATCTATATCAGGGTATTTTAGGAAAACAACAACATCAGGAATTATATTCCCTATTCGCCCAAACAACTTACATGGGAATGTTGTGGGAATCTTATTACCAATTCCCAACTTGTCGAACGTAGGTATAGGTGATTCCCAAGTAATCACATTTCCTAGGAATGCGATTCCGGGAATGTCAACCAAATGCACCCTAATGGACTTGGGAGCAATGCTTTTAACCCTCTTAGGTTGTCTTAGGGTTAATCGAAAAGTTTAGAGAGAACCAACAAGTTCTTCCACTTTCATAATGTCAACATCTTTGTTGTCTTCAATTGTAGTCACCTTAGCTTAAAATCATTCAGGCAAAGACCTTAAGATTTTTCTCACAATTTGTTCTCTCACAATTTGCTTCTCAGGGATTTTCTCACCTAGGTTATAAGAAGAATTCACAATATCATTCTATTTAGAATAGAATTCAATGAAAGTTTCATTATCTTCCATTTTATTTCTTTCAAAGTTGGTGGTGAGCATTTGGATCCTAGACTTCTTTACTTGAGTAGTACCTTCATGGGTAACTTAAAGGATATCCTATACCTTTTTAGAGGTGGTATAGGTCATGATCCTACGATACTCAAATCCAAAAACACCACTACATATGGTGTACAGTCCCTTATTGTTCTAGTTACTTCTCTCTAAGTTATTTTTGTCCCAATCCTGAGGGGATTTGAGAGTAATACACCATCTTTGGTGACTAGGGGTAGACTCCAACCAATCTGAACAGCTAACCAGACTCAATTATCCACAGATTTCAAAAAAATCATCATTTTTTACTTCCAATATGGGTAATTTAAACCTTCAAACAATGGAGGTCGAGAAATAGACATTCCATCCTTCAAGAAATCCATCTCTTCGAATGATTAGGATCACACTCAGGTGTTTAAACTAAAGGAGTGAACCTATGCTTTAATGCCAATTGAAATTTCGAGGATACTATTCATTGTAGTTAGGATTGATAAATATAACACAATTAATCTAAGTGTTCAACTAACAATCACACAATGTAGTAAAGCAAGTAAACAGAGAACACAAAGATTTACGAAGAAAACATTTTCGGGTAAAAACCTTGGGAACACTAGAAAGCACTATGAATAAAACAAAGTACAAGACCCTTGAAACTATTCACAAGCACAAATGCTTAATCTACAAACCCACCAGAATCCCTATCTTGTAGCAAAACACGTACCAACGAATTAACATAGGTCTTCATAGCCTTTCCACGAGTTGAATCCACAACCATAGTTCCACACCGAGTCCACGACAAGTGACCAGAGATCCACCGACATAATTCGAATCCACAAATCAATCACGAATAGTGTAGAATGAGGTTAAATGATGAGTAAAACTCACAAGCTATGGATGTAGTTTCTACTCTATGATCCAACTATATGAAGAACATGCATAGAGAATTAGGATTTCATGAACGATAAGGCTATAAGCTCTTTCCATAAGAAAACTCATACCCTCATGCCTTTTATACCATTAAGAAAGTGTCATGAACGAACAAAACTCTTAGGAAGCTGAACCAATAAAAAATTGATAAATTTTTTCTAAAATTTGATTTGGATCGATCCAGCCTCGAACTTTGGATCGTTCAATTTCTTTTCTGACACTTGGATCGATCCTGCAAAAACCCTTGGATCGATCCAACCTCAAACTTTGGATCGATCAATTTCTTTTTTGACACTTGGATCGATCCATTTTTGCAGGTTTGATTTTGGATTGATCCAACTCAAATCCTTAGATTGATCCACCTATTGTCAGTTTCCAAAATTAATTTTTTTTGAATAATTTTTGACCAAATAATCATTTTGGATCATTCCTAGGTACTTTAGGCAATCTAAACCACCTATGGTCATATAAATTACTCCCTCCATCGCAATTTATGTGATTACCTTTCCATTTTGGGATGACCCAAGCTTTTGTCAACCGGATTAGCCAACTCTCAAGATTATGAACCTAACAAAAATGTTTTTGGTCTTTGAGTGTGG